>JAOTRA010000020.1:3006223-3024284 GCA_026260255.1 Pseudolaguvia tuberculata
GTAAACTACACCAGAGAGATATAACCCACACCACACGCGTAAACTACACCAGAGAGATATAACCCACACCACACGCGTAAACTACACCAGAGAGATATAACCCACACCACACGCGAAACAGATTTACAGATCATATACAGCTGCTAAACCCCTTTTCTGCACACTAATAGGATTTGAATATTATATACTGTATAATATTGCATCAATAATTATTCAGATTGATTTTGTAGATGAAACCCCAAAAACATGCATTTGTTTCTCAAGCATTTGATCTACTAAACACAGCAGCCGGTACATTTGAATGATTTCATGATTATTATTAATTTATTATTCATTAAAATTTCACGTTAATGTGTGTCTAAATTTAGTGTGAAGTAAAATGTGAAAAAAGCTCGTTTTTGTGTCTAATAATTATATTAGTCAATTATATTGAACATGATGACTACATGATTATGATTTCCTTAATCCAGTCACGGAAAAATAAAAATATTTAGAAACATGTATTTTCTGACTAGAATCAATTTCCTGGTTTCACACCTTCAGGTTTTAATCCGTTTTAGGTTGGTTCACTAGTTTCTAGATTCACTGTTAACGGCTTACAGTGTAAATATAGATCCTGACTTCATTATAATTTATATTAAAGCTGATGTGTGACATATGTTATTAATAATAATAATATAAGTGTAGAGTGATATAAAAATAAACTTAAACTTCTAAACATTATGTTGTAAAACAAAACAAAAAAACATTTTGAAAAGTGTTTGTTTACGTCACTTTATATGAATAGTCTATTCAAGGTTGTATACACGGAACACATCTAATCTAAAGGTCTTTTATTAGTGTAATAAATAAAAACTCACAGGTTTCAACAATAACTACAAACTTTGCCTCTCTGAATCATTACCTAATCACAACAGGTCTTAGTTTACACACCTGAGTGCTACCAAGGCCTAGAGTTGGATGGGGTGATTGTGTGGTAATAGGATTATTACCACATTGTTAAAAAATGTTCTGTGCCAGTCGGTGGTTTATTGGTTCTGAATAAATGGCCACTAGTCAGTGGCAGTTTCTGTAATATATATATATATATATATATATATATATAAAAAAGAGAGAGCGAGAGAGAGATTTATTGCTGTTAAACAGTCTGCTGAACAGAAGATTGTGGGTTCAATTCTCAGAAGCATCCAGCGGTCACTGCAAAAATAAAACCTAATCCATTTATAGCACTTGGCAGACACCCTTAACCACTCCAACTTACATTTAACTTTTTTATACAACTGAGACATCGAGTTAAGGGCCATGAGCGGGGGCCCAAGCGTGACAATGTTGTGGTGCTGGGAAAACATTCGTCATACTTATGTGGGTAGAACTTTCAGAAGCACTTACTGGAGTTACAATTACAATTAAAGCATTTGGCAGACCCTTATATCCAGAGTGACTTACAACTGAGCAATCGGGGGTTAAGAGCCTTGCTCAGGGGCCCACAGTGATGGCTTGCTTAATGGTGCTGTGAATTGAACCCTGGTCTTTCAGGTATTAGTCCAACACCTTAACTTCCAAGCCACCATTTAACAGATTACATCAGTGTGGTAAAACCCGCGCACACACACACACACACAACAAACAAACACACACAAGATAGTTGATAATGCTCAAATTTCTGTTTATTGGTGATCTGGTTCAATTATCATTGAGGATGTAAGGATGAGATCAGGTGGTGTGGGGAAAGTTTTCAGATTGGAATATTTTGATGTATTGTTGCTTGTATATGGCGAAGGTGAGAATACGGAGTATATTTAGCTCAGGTGGATGATGTAGACTTTTACTGTTGGATTCTTTACGTTACTTTATAGAATAGCGAGCAAAACCTGCAGCCCATCTGAACTCTGAGTTCAGAAGCAGCGCCAATAGATAGACTGGAAGGCATCTCTTTAAAATCTGGGCATTATTTACTGAATTTTGTTCCAGGATTATTTTTTTAAAGACTAATTCTAATCAAAGTTACCATATTAGTGGAAACATTAAAAAAAAAAAAAAAAAAAAAAGGAACACATGTAAAAATCAGTATGTCTAACAGCTATATCGAACAAATTTCACATCATTGGCAAATAACGTGGATCAAACCACCTCAGCATACAATTTCCACCGAATCCCAATCAATCATCTAATGATACAATCACACGAGTGAATCAATCAACCAAATGCACTAAATAAAGGCAAAGGATAAAAGAATAGGGTTTTTTTTTTTATATCAGCGTAACTCAAATATAGCGAGTTAAGAGGTTCACTGCTTAATCGATTCCAAATATGCTCAACTAGAACATATTTAAAATGAACAACAAAATTAAATTAAGCTCCCCCTAGATAGACCTGTGTAAAAATACAAAATAAAGCACGAGAAAAAAAGAAAAAACATTGAAAAAACACAACAAAAGGCACCTGTTTTGAACGTTCGTGTCCTTGACTGTTCTGTGTAAGTAAAACTTTTTTTTCTTCAAATAATAATAATAATCATCCCTATGAAAAGGAACATACCAGCTGATGAAGACAATTACACGGAGGTACTGCAGAGATAGAGCACTGAACCGCTCGACTGCAACCTAATAAACGTGTAGAAGAAAATGGATTAGTGAGGTTAAAGGATGATGGGAGAACTGACTAGACTTCAGTACTCTGAAAACAACTTTAGTACTATAGTATAAATCAACTCCAGCCTTAATCAATCATCATATAGAAAGTGCCAATCAATATGGGATATATCTGATAAAAAGGGCACAGCTAACAGACTAAAACCAGCTTCGAACATGTGGACAGGTAAATTCATCAAAGAGAAGTTGGAAATAAATTGTTACACAGCCCTGTTTTGCAAGCAGAAGTTTGCTAATCAAAAAAATACATTTGTAGAAAGCAAACAGGAAGATAAACTGCACATCTGATCAATTACCAATCCAATACTGAATAAACCCCAGCAAACAGGGAGAACGTGAAGTCAGCGGTAAGCCATACAGGAGCGGATCAAAGAAGAAGTCAGCGCAAATCATCATCAGTAACAGAAGAAAAAAAGAAAAAAGAAAAAAAAGGAATGCAAGGATCAAGTTACTAACGGGCAAAAATAAGTTTTATAAATAACAGGAATGCATCCTCCTTTCCTACAACTCCACCACTACAGCTATAAACGGTACAAGAGCAAACTGCAGCAGTGGATAATGCATAATGCACTAGAATTGGGGTGTGTGTGTGTGTGTGTGTGTGTGTGTGTGTGTGTGTGTGTGTGAGAGAGAAATATACAAGCTCATCAGAATGTAAAAACCAAGCGTCATTCGTTCTTTCAGGTCCTTTTTGGAGGAGGAGGAGATCAGGCTTTGGTTCTTCCTTAAACTAATTCAAATTTCATTCATTTTTTAAAACATCCTATGGTGTGAATAAAATGGAACAAATGCCTTATGAAAGAAAGTAAAAAGGGAAAAAAAAAAAGAAAAAAAAGGAACAAAACTGAGCATCAGTGATTGAAAATGATCACTTGCGAGCCTCACGACTAAGAAAAACAAAAGTTTAAGATCTTAAATAGAATTATTATTGTTAATAGATTTTTGTGATTTTTTTTGTCTGTTTATTTTTCCTCAGTAAAAAGATGAGGCGCTTAAGAACACAATCGCTAGCTAAGGTTTAAGAAGTGGGTTTCTTTAAGTCTCGTATCTGTTTGATGAGGTACGTCTTTTCGTCGTTAAACTGCTCGTCGTCTGTGCGGTCCTTCTGGAAGTTGCTGAGGAAGTCAATGAGCTTCGTCTGGTTCTTCAGAAGGATGTCGATGATGGGCTGCGTTTTATTAGGGTTCGCCACAAACACCTGAAACATTAAGATAAAACATTTCTGACTTACACACAAAATGATTGATGTCCAGTTTGCAAACCGTTAAAGATCCCTCATCAACCTACTCGTAAAAATAGAAATAAACCAACCAAAAGAAACTACAGTGTGGCTAAACCTGAGCAAACACTGCTTAACAATGTAACATCATTTGCCATGTGTTACTGATGCTCTTTGTTCATGGTGGGAAATGATGGCCTGGTGGTCAAGCTGTTGGACTAATACCTGGCACCACCTAGTCACCATGGTGGTCCCCTGAGCAAGGCCCTTAACTCCAAAATGCTCAGTTGTAAGTGGCTCTGGATAAGAGTGTCTGCCAAATGCTATAATTGTAATTGTATTAAAAACTTATTTTCTCCTTTTTTAATGGGAGCGATTCATGATTTATCTACAGCATTCTTACAATCTTTCAAGAAAACCACAGCCATCCATGAGCTTGAGTTATACGCGCAATAGCAACCATCCTCTCCAAGTGTCCCGTCAATCAGTGACACTACAGGCACCAGTGGGCACCTGAGCTTCTATAATATATCTATATAGTCAAAAAGAGGATGTAAATCCTCGAGTGAAATAGATGCACTCTATCAATAAATGGACTGATAATTGGAAGATCAGCTCATCAACTTGCCATTAAAACAAACAAACAATAAAGCTTCCTGATATGTAAGGCCCAGGGTGCAGCCATTTTCCAGTTAAAATTAAAGGTGTACAATGGGGTTAGGGTTATTATCAGGAAAGTGTGTAAAACAGTATAACTAATTAAGGGATAAAATGACAAAACTTGCTTGTTTCAGTGAAACACTTAAAATATTTAGTTACAGAAATATATTTTACAATCTATTGTATACACAGAGACAGGCGCACAGAGACAGGCGCACAGAGACAGGCGCACAGAGACAGGCGCACAGAGACAGGCGCACAGAGACAGGCGCTATTCTTTTGAGATGCAGAAATTTTTCCTATTTTTAAACCTGATGTTACCTTGAAGACGTGAAATGCCTCAAACTGGATATTGGGGCTTTTGTCTCTCAACAGGTTCATCATGAGTTTGAGGTTCTCCGGCTTGCTGATGTACCTCGTCATCACAGTGAAATTGTGTCTGTCCAGCAGGAGCTCACCCAACAGCTATCACACAATGAGTATACATGCATTTCAGATACAGAGACAAAAAACAAACAAACCCAAAACCTTAAAGGTAGTTTCCTATGACACGCACCTTCAATGACTGCCTCTTGGTCACATAGTTTTCAGAGTGCAGCAGCTTCTCATAGTTTTCAAACACCTGCAGAAAAATCCAAGGTACAAATTACACATCAGGGGTGAAATATTATTGTTTCTAAAAGATTCCGTGAGACTTTTCTAATACGAGATACAGAGTACAAATATACCAGAAACTAGTTTTAACATTTGAGAGATGCCCTGAATTAGAGGGACACACATTTATGTCGTCTTTTTTATCTTTAAGATTAAGGACATATAATAACACAAGGGGGAAAATAGTGTAATATATTAAACAGTGGAAATATATAACATTATATTAAGATTACCCAGAATGCAATTACAGATTACCAATACATCTGTACATGTAAGGCTACTTACCGCATCATAGTTCTGTTCTAAAAATTCAGCCACGAGAACCTTGTGTCTTGTAAGAAGGTCCTGGACAAAGACAAAGAAAATCAGATTAATCTGGGAACCAAAGTCAAGGATAAGATTAGACAGATAGGTAAGTATAAGGTAAGAACCTTAAAGGTGGCGAATGCATCAGAGGCAATGTCAAACGTTGACATTTCCACATAGCTAAAAAAGTCGTTGAAATGCTGCGAGTGCAGGATGATTTTGGCAAGCGGTTCATGCCGGATGCATTCACGCAGCATGATGCCACAGTTCAATGCCACCTGAGGAGTCTCATATCTGCAGGAGAAAGGCAATAAATAAGCAAATCGTCAGACCCGTTCAGAAGCGAGGTAGTATAACTATTCGAATAACCGAAAATATTTTTCATTATCAATTCATCATCAATTCATTTATATCAGAAAAAAGCTTCAGCCATATTAACAACATATTCAAGATTTATGTCAACAGAAAAGAAGCTGAAGAAAGCAATGTCGCAACTCACCCTTTGAGCAGGATGAAGAGCACTTCCTGATGGGAGCAGAAATATTCCACTGTTGGACTGCGGGTACCAATTTGCCTACGAAGGATGTTGTTGAAGATCTGACATACGTCCTTTTTTCCCTGCACACAAGAGGAGTATTTATTTTATGTGCAATCTTTCCCTATAACACATGACAATGATATGATAAACATTTACAGCAGTTGGCAGATTCCTTCATCAAGAACGATTTATCTGACAACTGAGCCATTTTGGGGTTAAGGGCCTGGCTCAGTAGCCCAAAAGTGGCAGCTTGGTAATTCTCCACCATCAAAACATTCCAGGTACCTTCAGCATATAACAGTTCCTTCTCCCTCGGTCAATGTTTAACTCTGCAAATAGACTTGATAACATCTCCGCTGCTGAGTTTTCTCCTTCTATATAATGTCAGGCCTCTCAGTGAATGCTAGCCCTATGCATGACCCTTCACAATTGAAAAGCTCAGATAAAGATAAGATAAATACATGTCACTGAATAATGCCGTCTGCAAAATGGAAGAATGGTAAATGCTGCTCTCATTTTCAGATGATCATTTGGTCTCTGTTGCAAAAGACAAAAATAAAAGTTGAATAGAGCCAGCCATTGAATAGAAACAGGATGAGTTATGCACATGAGAAACAGTTTCATCATTCAAACAGTTTCTCCACATCCTTTACAATGAGCTTTACTTCTTCTATTGTACAACTGGCTTCAGTCACATGCCAATAGGTACAATATACTGCAGACTGTCTCATTAAATTCTAGTTATTAGCTTTTTAATGTTTAATTACAATATTACAAACACCAACCTAGAACTTTAGATTATTGCTAATGAATTACTATGTAGAAATTCTCTACACAGCTCTATTAAAATAACCTACAGAACAATGAAGCTTTGAAAGGCTAAATCATTTAAAAGGTCATGAACTACCTCAGTTGTTAATTTCGTACCATTTCCCAAGGTCAGTTTATAACGTTGGTAGGATTTTTACATAAAAAAATTTTAATCTATGTTATGTTGTTTTTGACCACCTCAACAGATCTCGGTTTCAATTGGCATTGTGGATTGTTGTGTCAAAATCACCCACTGCTATGACTGGCTCGCAGTTTTGCATATTATATATATATAAAACCAAATTATTAGGTGAATTGATGCTTATCCAGGTTATTAATCATAAAATAAAACATTCCAAAAGCCTGTAGTTTTGTCCGACTGCCTTCAATATGAGGTATTTTTAGGTAGTTTTTTTCTTTTGGTTTTGAGGGAATTTTGTCCATGAAGTTTATTATTATTAGACTATTTTATTAAAAGATTATAATTCAGCAATATCTTAAGAAACTAGAAGTAGATGAAGACTGATGAAAAGCACAAACAATTCTCCTACAGCATGACTGCAATAAAATCACATTAATAACTTGTATAAAACGTCCTTTGTTAAAAATAACTTGTACCTTTGTTACACGATCAGGATAAATCTGTTTACTGTTAATCTAAGATTATGTAAATGACATTACACAGGAAATCCCTTTTCCTGTGCATAACACCACCTTATAACACCACCTTTTCTTTGTTAATTACTGTTACTGTTCTAGCCCTTCTGTAATAGTACAACCGTGCTACCACTCAGTCTAGTCAGACTGGAGAATTCAGCTCCCATGTGCTATAAACTATAATAGAATGTATGAAATAGCAAACATTCTAACAAACTTTACACTTGGGTATAAAAAGGCTGAGCAAGCAGAAAAGAGGTTATTTGGTTTTGGCAAATGGGGTAAATCTGAGTGTTCAGCTCAACTCAATAACTAAGAACACAGAAATAAATACGTACATTTTTTTTGTTGTAATAAATGAAGTTGTTTGAGCTTATGATGAAGCGTTTTCTATACATTAAAACATTCAGTAACTCACCTCAAAGTCAATGACCTGCAGGTTTGCCACTAGGGAGATGAGCAGGCCACTGTTGTACAGCTCTTGGGCTAGCTGAGCCACCGTCTCCGTGTGGGGTTCCTTGTCATTGGTGCCGTACAAGATCTCCTTCATCGCCACCAAACACTTGGACACCTCATCTGAGGCCTATAAACATTTACACATATAAGCAAGAACCGCTCACCAGCACCCATCTTTTTAACCCCCCCCCCCCCCCCCAGTCTTCTGAGAAACTGATGAACAATTACATTTCACTGAAGAATGTGTTGTTTAGTCCAAAGTGTCTGACCCAACACGTAGACAATCAACCTTAGTAAGAGGGATTTATGGACAGAACTATTTATCCCAGGGCTAAGGAGTGGTTTTATGTTTTCTACAGCACAGTCACGACACATTACATGCTTTTCATACTTACACTGCTTTATCAGATTGACATGCGATTAGGAACTTCAACGAAAAGTGGTGACGGAGTCAAGTCTGTCAGAGGTGTAAACAGAAAACCCCAGCCTGGCAATGAGGTCAGGTCGATCTGACCATGTTACAGCTATGCATTAGGATGAGGTGTAGCAGGGTTGGCAGCTTTTTTCATGAGATTGTATAAAGCGGTATGCAGATACTGACAAAATATTAGAACATCTTTTCTTGGCATTACTAATATCGGCAGGAGATTCTTACTCTGCAATATGATCTCACCTTCTCTGTCTTCTTGTCCTGCTTCACCAGGACAGACAGGTTGTCCTTCAGAGCCTTCACAATGTCCGTGGGACTCTTGTGAGGTTTACCGAAGAGTGGCATGGTTGAAGCCCAGTGTGTGACGCAGTGCTGCTCTCTCTGTCTGTCTTTGACTCTCTTCTTACAACCTGAATAGAATAAAGAAGAGAAAGTGTCACCATTTTCTTGTGCCATTTAAAAAAAAAATTCTAGATAGATCTTCCTCATGCAAGTCATTAGCTGTATTAAAAACACGCGCACACACAAGAAATAAGTCTGCTTCTGCCAGGAAGTTAACACATTTAAATATAGATACTTTTAACATGACGATGATATTAAATCACAACAAAAATGTTGCCTGGACACAAAATGTGTAGCAAAGTTGTATAAAACCCAAATACTACTAAGAACTTTCTTTTTCTCAAAGGAATCACTGATAGAAATTCAGTCAAATCTCTCATTTTGTCTAGGAATTACATTTTAAGTATATATCATTTTTTAAATTCATCATCTTTTTTATACAACTGAGCTATTGAAGGTTAAGACCTTGCTTAGATGGTGTCAAAATGCTGGTGCTGACAATCAAATCCCAATCTTCCAATTAGCAGTCCAAAGACCTAACCACCCAATCTACCATTTCATCAGTCGGAAGAACAATAGCCAATCATGGGCTCATGGAGCATGGTAGCTCAGTGGTAAAGGTGTTGGACTGCTGACTGGATAAATTTGGGTTTAAACTCCTGCACTACCCAGCTGTCACTGCTGAGTCCCTGAGCAAGGCCCTTACGTTTCAGCTGCAGTTGTACACTATATTGCCAAAAGTTTTTGGTCACCAAAGCATCACAAACAGTCACTAAAGTCAGGTAAGGAGGTCTGGGGTGCAGACTGCATTCCAGTTCATTCCAAAGGGGTTAGTTGGTGGTAAGAACAGAACTGTGTGTCAAACACTGGTCTTTTTCCCTCTAATAATAATCCAGCAAGTGATAAGGTATCATTGATTTTGGGCTCAGGGTCATTGTCATACTGGAACAGTGTTGAATCCGCTTCTTAGATCCTCATATCGACCTTATGGTCAGGTGACCAAAACGTTTGTGAGCTATTGAAGGTTAAGACTTTGCTAACTTGGTGTTAATATGCTGGTGCTGGTTAAATTAGCAAGGTATTAACCTTCAATAGCTCATATACATATTATGTAGTATATAAATAGGCTTAAAGGCGGTTGCTCTGAATAACAGCTAGAAATGTAAATGTGATTGGCCAATTTCCCATGTCTCTGAAAAAATTATGTTTTAGTTTTGTTTTCACCATCATGGCAGTCATTAAGAAAATTGGGGAATAGGAAATAAATTAATTCTACCATATTTTGGGGTCGCACCAGATTATAACGAGCTTTAGCAATAAACAGGTTCATTTTTTATATCTTTTCATACATAAGGCGCATCAAGCAGTGGTGTACAGGCGCATCAAGCAGTGGTGTACAGGCGCATCAAGCAGTGGTGTACAGGCGCATCAAGCAGTGGTGTACAGGCGCACCACTGCTTAATGCGCATCAAAGAAGAAACATCGAGATGCCAGACTTTTGCGCCACATACAGACTGAAGCAGGACTGATCGTGGAGTTGAGAGAGAGCTACTGTATTACATACTGTATCACTCCGCGAGACTCCTGACCACGGCAGCCATAATGTTCTGATAATTAAAGGATTTTAATGCGCCTTATAGTCTGAAAAATATGGTACTCATGTCACCATATATCTACAAATTTACAGTGGATATTAATGCGATAGGACTTGCTGTTAAAAACTTTAGTACCTAACTGCAGACATCTTAACTATTTTAGGGGCAATCCAGAAACTCTCCCCTGGTGGGCTATTTTGTCTTCTCACAATATCTTATGTGCGCCGGTTACTTTGATCATGTAAACTCCTGTCACTCCTGCTTTTCTGTTAACAACGCCTCCTTCCCTTGCTCGAGCTATTAAAACTATGCTGACACACATTCCTCAAGAGACTTGCCAACCACATATGACTTTAATTAACTCATTAAGAAAATATTAAATATTAACTGTCATTAAAAACATTTTCATCAATATATGCATATCAAATAAACTTAATTTTCTCAAAAGTACACCAGATTACAAAAGAATACAAAACTTCAAAGTTCATATAAGCTGCCCAAACAGTTTACAGAATTTCTCCCGAAGGTAAACATGATGTTGTAAAACTACTACTAATTATATTAGTAATTAAGCAGTTATTACCAAACAGATAATTCTACCAGATAAATCAATTAAAACTATTATACACTTGTGCCAGTTGAACCATCAATCAGGGTGTGATGCAAATCATTCCCCCCCCTCCCTCCCAAATCACATAATAGAATAAAGTGACATTTTTGTGTGAAACAAGAAACACAACATAAGATCGCTTGGCATGTAACGAACGTCATTCTTCCTTTAAACATTTCTGTTAAATGTCATGTCAACCAAGGATGGGCGATTACATCTGAAACACCCAATTCACCTCCCCGATCTGTAGCCATTTGGAACAACTCATATTCTGGCAAGTTCACATTTGTGTTAGTAGCTTGTAAGTTGTTATTAATAACATGCTGAAATTGACAGCTTGGTGTCTTGGCTTAGAGTCCTGTACTGCATGACCTAGAGACATGAGCCATCCGCTATGACTCACCTGAAAAACACATTATTACACTAACACTAATTATTAAAAAGAGAGAGGGGAAAAAGAAAACACTGCAAATGAAATGCTTATATTGGAAGTAGAGCATGTTCACACATCTTGTTGGACAGTGTGGTTTTAGACATACCATTCATAATATTTCAATAGCATATGTAGCTATGCTCCAGACTCCACTGACTGGAGATAAAGAAAAATGTATTTAGCTTGAAAATACACTGTATTGCAGATGTCACGCTATATTATCTGTAGAATTTTGGACTGAATTTCTATTTTTAATAACGGTCAGTGGGCAGCGCGGTGACATTGTGGTTAGCACGGTCAACTCACAACAAGAAGGTCCCGACTTCGATTTCTTCGATTTGAGGATCTTTGTGTGGAGTTTGCATGTTCTCTTTGCGCTTGACTGGTTTTCCTCCAGGTACTCTGGTTTCCTCCCACAGTTCAAAAACATGTATATTAGGTTGATTAGCAATTCTAAATTGCCCATAGGAGTGAATATGTATGTGTGAGTGGTTGTTCTGGCGCCCTGTCCAGTGTGTATCCCTGCCTCTTGCCCTATGTGTGCTGGGTTAGGCTCCAGCAAGCCCCACAGGGAATAAGCAGGTAAGAAAATTAATAAATGAATAATGGTCAGTTTGCCATTGTTTATAGGACAGCCAGAGATGGGGGTGGGAAAGGACCAGAGCTGGAATCGAACCAGAGTTGCCAGATCGTGTGTCTATAGTGGATTTCTGAGTGTCAAAGACCAAATGTAAGTCGCTCTGGATAAGAGCGTCTGCCAAAATGTAACTGTAAATGTTCTGATGAGAACCATTAGGGAGATAATGTTGAAAAATGTTTACTTATAGTATGTGATTTATAGTTACATTGCACCGAGTGTTCTGATGTGTTTGTGTCTTACAGCTATACAATATTAGTGTTCCTCTTCTCCTTTTGGCTGCTCCCATTAGGGGTCACCACAGAAGAACGCTCTTCTCCACACTACCCTGTCATCTACATCTGCCTCTTTCACCCCAACTACCTGCATATCTTCCTTCACCAAATCCATAAACCTCCTCTTTGGTAACCACCCTAGCCTCCACTCTCCTACACTTCTCCTTCGCCTGCCATCTCTGCAGACGTCTTCCTCCTATCCTTCTCCTTCTTTGGGCAACAGTAGCCCAATTTCCACCGATACCCTGTCGACTAACAGTACATGTGGCGGTCATTGTTAACCCGGGCCGCAACCGATCCAGTATGAGATTCTAATTTGTGATCCGCATATTTGATTTAGCAGTTTTATGCTGGATGCCCTTTCTAACGCAACCCTCCCCATTTATCCGGGCATGGGACCGGCACCAAGAAAGCACTGGCTTGTGCAACCCTATTGGCTGGATTTTATACAATGTTATTGATAATATTAATAATCTATCTTATCTATAATATTGAGATTGATGAATACTAGCTATATAATAAGGATTATAATATTAGCGGTTTAATGGTAATTCAGCAGTGTTAATTAATTACCACCCAACAGCTGCGAACTTGAGCCAAGATCTTCCTTGTTGATGGGGCTTGAACCCAAGTCTTCCTGGTCAACATCTCAGCACCCTAACCATTGATATTATTACCTGCATAAAAGTAAATGTATTATATTGAGATTTATGATGTTATTAGCTATACCATATAAAGATTTATATTTATGGCTGATCCATGGCAATTCAGTGGTGTTATGGTGCTCCCCCTCCACCTTTTCTCTCTCACACACACACGCACAAAGCTGTTCCACCTTTGACAAACAAATGCTGCTAAAGCTGTCAAACCAACTTCAGGAACACAACCAGTGTAAAAGGCTGGAGCAGAAAAATAACGTAAACCCACCGACCCACCCACCAATTCATTCCCCCCCCCCCCCCCGGGTCATCATAAGAGATTTCACAGTTACTCAATAAAAGGTTAGTTATTAGTCAGCTAACTACTTTTATCCAATAACCTGGATTTAACTCATGAATAACTACCTGTTATAAGGCGTCATTAGGACAAACTTCAGCTTACTGACTAGCTATTAGTTTCTGGTGACTAGCTAACGTCTATAAACCTGTCAAAAAATACACGCTTAACCCAAAGCTAATACTAAAGCTAATTATCCAGAACATTAGCTAATAACACTGATCTTTAAACATACAACTTAATAAAATAATAATATTCTACATTTAATTCGTAACATTTACTTTAGGAATATTTCATTTAGTCCGTTTTCTTTTTCACTTACTTGCGTTTCAGAATAAACTGTCCGTTAGCGGATGTAGCTTCAGCCAGACTAGCTAACGTTCAGGCTCGCATACTTGCGTACTAAATAGTTTGTCGCAACCGATTGCTGTGTACTAGAATTAGCGCACTACGGAGTACGGTAGTGTGCGGGTTAAGACACAGCCATAGACTGGGCAGGCACACAGTCACACACACATCTTCGTCATTTTTACTAAATAACACGGGTCAAATATTAAAATAGCAGGTGAAAACAAACCAGGCTTGACGGCGCCACAGCTAGCGCGCAGACGTGCGCGCGCGCGTGCACACACGTTTTAAGTTAGTCAGAATGTCAAGGGCGCGATTATTCCAGACACTAACTGTCAGCGACGCCTGCACCCGAATTTCGACGCCGTTCACCCGGTTAAAGAGATAAAGACTTACCGCGCCCACGGCCTTGTTCCGATTGTTCTCCTCGGACGGGTTTAGTCTCTCGCGGTTGGTCCTCTGCTTCAATGTTACTGAGCAGCTCTTTTCTGGTCACGCAGTTGTGTGTGTGTGTGTGTGTGTGTGTGTGTGTGTGTGTGTGTGTGTGTGTGTGTGTGTGTGTGTTGCTCAGAAAAACGTAAGCGAAAAGTGCGTATGAGCAAATTACGTCAGAATTATTTTTTAAGAAGGCAGCGCACAATTTAAGTGAACTTCTTTCAAGGGAAATTGTTCGCCGATTTCTTTTTTTAAAAGTCTGATTCGCTACTACGGCTATCGCATTAACACTGATCTCAGATCAGCTCGGCACTGGGGGAGGCGGAGGAGGAGTAGGAGGGGAAATGGGCGGGGCGATAATGAGGTCCTGAGCCTTTCAACGTTTCTATCTTTCATTCATTCATCTTCTCACCCACTTATTCCATATTCGGTGTCACGGGGGTCCACTGGTGCCTATCCCAGCGCACATAGGGCGAGAGGCCGGGGTACACCATGGACAGCTCGCCAGTCCATCGCAGGGTACACTCGTTCATTCACTCAGGGTTACTGGGTGTACGCTAGATACCCCTACCTCTCTGAAAGGTAAAAGTAGTACACTCTGGACAGGTTGCCAGTCCATCACAAGGTCACAAACACAACAAATCAACCTAACTTACATGTTTTTGGACAGGAGAACCCGGAGGAAACCCACGCAAGCATGAGGTGAACATCCACAGAGAAAGACTAACCTTGCTGTGAGGCAAATATGCTAATCACTTAGCCACCTTGCTGCCCAGTTCTATTATTTATTCATTCATTCTCCAACCCGTTTAATCCCCTAATTCAGGTCACTGGGGTCTGCTGAAGCCTATTGCAGAGCACATACGGCAGGGGTACACTAGACACATTGTCAGTCTATCTCAGGGCCACACATAGACAAACAAGCATTCGCCAAGTGCACTGGATTTTTTCTCCATTTCAATACACAAAAGGTTTTGTAAAGTAGACTGTAGTACAGTTTTTACATTCTTCTTTTAAGATTCATTCATTCATTCATCTCTCCAAACCGCTTATTCCTCAACACGGGGCAACAGGGGTCTGCTGGAGCCTATCTCAGTGCGCAAAGAGCAAGAGAAAGGGGTACAGCCTGGACAGATGACCAGTCCATAGCAGGGCCACACATAAATGAACAACCACACACAATCACTCCTATGAGCCAATCAATCTAATGTACATGTTTTTTTTGGACTGTGGTATGAAACCGTAAACATGGAAGAAGTCCACGCAAGTGCAAGAAGAACATGAAAACTCGGCACGGAGGACCTTCTTGTAAGGCGACTGTGCTAACTACTACGCCACCGTGCTGCCAGATTAGAATATTCATTCATTCATCTTCTTGCCTGCTTATTCCCTAATCCAGGGTCACGGGGTTCTGCTGGCACCTATCCCAGGGCACAAGGGAGAAAGCCGGGGGTACACCCTGGACGGGTCGCAGTCCATTACAGGGCAACACATAGACAAACAATCATTCACACACACATTCACTCCTATGGGCAATTTAGAATCAGCAATCGACCTAATCTGCATGTTTTTGGACTGTGGGAGGAAACCGGAGCACCCAGAGGAAACCCATGCAAGCGCTGGGAGAACATGCAAATTCTGCACAGAAAGATCCTGGCCCGGAAACGGAACCTGGGACCTTCTTGTTGTGAGGCAACTGTGCTATCCACTATACCACTGCGCCACCCAGATTAGCATATTTATTTATTTTAAATTCTAAAGAGAAGTATAAAGCAGATTTAATTCTTAGTGTTCTGACCCAAAAGTTTGAAATTGCCCTACACCATAGGGCAAGTGGCAGGGGTACACCCTGGACAGGTCGCTAGTCCATCGCAGAGCCACACATAGATATTAGTTACATTTACAGCATTTGGTAGGCGCCCTTATCCAGAGCAACTAGCATTCATTCATTAATCTTCTTACCGCTGGCTGGAGTCTATCCCAGCGCACATCCTGGATATGTTGCCAGTCCATAGCAGTGCACACTCCTATGGGCAATTTAGAGTTACCAATTAACCTAATGTACATGTTTTTGAAAGATGGGAGGAAACCAGAGTACCCAGAGGAGAATATGCAAACTCCGCACAGAAAGATCCCTGGCCCGGGAATCAAACCCACAAAACCTTCTTTTGTGGACCTTCAACCCGCCGCCGCCGACTTGGGTTTATCTCTTTAAAACAATTGAGTAACTGGGGGTTAAGGCATTTCTCAGTGGCGCAGCGGTGGTGGCTTGGGGGTGGAAAGACAATTCAGCAGTGTTATGGTAATTAGGGTTAAGAGATAACTGCAGTGGTTTTTATCTCTGAATGAACGTGATCTTCCGGCTTCTACACACACACGCGCACACAGGTAAATTAGGTGAAGCTGATCATAAGAGATTTCAGTTACTCAATAAAAGGTTAGTTATTAGTCAGCTAACTACTTTTATCCAATAACCTGGATTTAACTCATGAATAACTACCTGTTATAAGGCGTCATTAGGACAAACTTCAGCTTACTGACTAGCTATTAGTTTCTGGTGACTAGCTAACGTCTATAAACCTGTCAAAAAATACACGCTTAACCCGAAGCTAATACTAAAGCTAATTGTCCAGAACATTAGCTAATAACACTGATCTTTAAACATACAACTTCTTACATACAACTATTCTACATTTAATTCGTAACATTTACTTTAGGAATATTTCATTTAGTCCGTTTTCTTTTTCACTTTTCAGAATAAACTGTCCGTTAGCGGATGTAGCTTCAGCCAGACTAGCTAACGTTCAGGCCCGCATACTTGCGTACTAAATAGTTTGTCGCAACCGATTGCTGTGTACTAGAATTAGCGCACTACGGAGTACGGTAGTGTGCGGGTTAAGACGAAGCCATAGACTGGGCAGGCGTGCGCGCGCGCTCACACACGTCGTCGTCATTTTTTATTTTACAAAATAACACGGGTCAAATATTGAAATAGCAGGTGAAAACAAACCAGGCTTGACGGCGCCACAGCTAGCGCGCAGACACACACACACACACACACACACACACACACACACACACACACACACACACACACACGTTTTAAGTTAGTCAGAATGTCAAGGGCGCGATTATTCCAGACACTAACTGTCAGCGACGCCTGCACCCGAATTTCGACGCCGTTCACCCGGTTAAAGAGATAAAGACTTACCGCGCCCACGGCCTTGTTCCGATTGTTCTCCTCGGACGGGTTTAGTCTCTCGCGGTTGGTCCTCTGCTTCAATGTTACTGAGCAGCTCTTTTCTGGTCACGCAGTTGTGTGTGTGTGTTGCTGAGAAAAACGTAAGCGGAAAGTGCGTATGAGCAAATTACGTCAGAATTATTTTTTTTAAAAGGGCAGCGCACAATTTCTCTCGAAACAAGTTAACTTGATATAATCACATGCTGACGATGAATTGAATCCTTTAAACACAAGTCTTATTCCGGGTCGGTTTTCAAAAAAAAAAAACATGGCCAAATTCAATACTACTGCCATTAACACTGATCTCAGATCAGCTCGTCTATAGAGGAGGAGGGGAACTGGGCGTACCGAGACTGTTGACGTTTCCAACATTCATTCATTCATTCATTCATTCATTCATTCATACATTCATTCATCTTCTTGGGAGCCTATCCAAGCACTCTGAAGATGGAAAGACAGGTACCCCAGGAAGGGTACGCCCTGAATAGGTCACCAGTCTATCACAGGGCCACGCATACTCACTTATGGGCAACTTAGTCAATCACAAGTCAAACTAACCTGCATGTTTTTGGATTGTGGGAGGAAACAGTTACAGTTAGTCATTTAGCAGACGCTCTTATCCAGAGCGACCTACATTTGGTCTCTTTTTTTATTTTTACAACTGAGCAATTGTAAAGTAGTAGTAGTAGTAGCCCACAGTAGTTGCTTGGTGGAGGTGGGAATCGAACCCCGGTCTTTCTGGTACTAGTCCAACACCTTAATCACTAG
>JAOTRA010000020.1:3028260-3041435 GCA_026260255.1 Pseudolaguvia tuberculata
TGGAGGTCCCGGGCAGGAGGAAAAGAGGAAGACTAAAGAGGAGGTTTATGGATGTGGTGAAGGAAGATATGCAGGTATTTGGGGTGAAAGAGGCAGATGTAGCGGACAGGGTAGTGTGGAGAAAAGCGATCCGCTGTGGTGAGCCCTAACGGGAGCAGCCGAAAGGAGAAGAAGAAGATTGGCCCATTCTTGACATACAATGAAAAAACTAATTGGATTTTGACAAGCTTTTTATAGCAAAAATAATGTAAATGTTCTGTACGCTCCAGTTGTGAAATAGAAAAATAAAAAAACATTAAGGAAATCTACCACATGACAACATGTACCTCTTAATATTTGCAAGGTTTCTTTTTTTAATTGGCAAAATAAAAAACAATGACATGCCACAGCTTGAAAGCTGCTCCTTTGTGTGGAATATGGAAAAAAGGAAGTTAAAAAATCACTTCTGCTAACCACATTTAACTACATTGAGTTTTTGTAGAAGTTAAAAACTAAAAGGAGCTGCATGTCACATGACCTACCAGTTTCCTCCCTTCGTCCTCTGGGTCAGAATTTAAGGGTTCCTCGCCGCTGGAGTAACCGTCGTTCTCCTCTGAGGCGTCCATGGAGAGAGAGACTTTACTAAAGCCTATAGGAAGAAGAGTGAGGGGTGAATAAACAACCGTCAGATAACTACCCAACCTTTTAGTGACACTGAATTATTTAAGTGACAAACAGAAAAGACGAAGGTGAAGAAAAGTGGGAAAATAATCTGATGAGCCAAAGAAATAATTTTTCAAAAGGTAGTAAATCGGAAAGGTTAAAGTTCACCCCAAACCAGGCAGCTGGTTTTACCTCTGCGTTTAGTCTGTACCAGGCTAGAAGTGCTCAGCCATTTGTCCCGGCTGAGGGAGATAAGAGGACCTGTGTCCAAGGGAAAGGCAACCAATCAGAGCCTTCATGTTCAAAAATCTAACAGGTAGCTAAACTGACTAAATTACTAAAAATGATTAGATATTATCTGATAAAATGATTATTATATTTATTTTTAGACAGAGTTAGATATGTAACAGTAAATGAAAGAGTGAAATAAACTATATAGAAACTATAAACATTAAAAATCATTCTAACTAATTCTATAAACCTGAACATAATTTTCAGATGCGTGAAGTAAGGTTTATAAAAGAAAAGATTTCTAAACAGAACAATTGTTTAAAAGTATATAATATTTAACTATCTTTTTTTTTATAAACAGAAAAGGACATAATGTGCACTACCAAATTGTTCCTTTGGTGTGCATAGTATACAGGAAGTCAGTGGACATAGGGCTGTACTCAGAAAAAGGAAACAAGCTGCTAAAAGATTTTAGAAAAAAAGGAAGCCTCGGTTGGAGAAAACTATATTTACAGGAGGCTGTAGAAGAGAAATTCTTTGAAGAGACAAACTTTGAGATTTCAATCTTGTCCTGAGCAATTATCCCCCTACTGCTTCCTGTAAAATTTAGTGGACTTTTTTTTTATTATTATTTCAGTGGGTTAATTAACAAGAACTGTTTTTTTTTTTTATAGAAGCTGTTCTATAAAATTCTTTTTTTCATAAAATGTTTACAAATAACTAAACCTTCTCCTTTCAGCTGCATCCATTAGGGGTCGCCACAGCGGATCGCTCTTCTCCACACTACCCTGCCCTCTACATTTGCCTCTTTCACCCCAACTACCTGCACGTCTTCCCTCACCACATCCATAAACCTCCTCTCTTTGGTCTTCCTCTTTTCCTCCTGCCCGGCACCTCCATCCTCAGCATTCTCCTACCAATATACTGTATGTCCCTCCTCTGCACATGTCCAAACCATCTCAACCTAGCCTCCCTCACCTTGTCTCCAAAACATCTTACATGCGCCGTCCCTCTAATAATCTTATTTAAGTTTAGATAATTAAATGTCGTGAACGCATGACCTTCTGCAATGTAGCCACATCTACCACTTGTAAACACAAACACTTTTACCCCAGTAATAACCAATGAGATGTTACTCCGGCACATGAAACCACAGACAACAGCAGATACAAATTGCAAATCGGACGACATTTAGAAAACTAATTAAGTATGAACAGTATGTGTTTTGTATGCAATTGGATTAATTACAATTACAAGGCATTTTTTGGGTTAACAAACAAGAAACTGCACAATTACAGCATGAATGATTAAAAAAGGAAAAGAACAAGACAAGTGGAATGATAATCGTTAAACACTGTGAAACAAAAAGAAATGACAAGTACATGGACATATAAATGGAGGAAATTAATCTTAAACAGATGGACCTTGAGCAACACAATGTCTAATGAAGTACCAGTGTACCTTTAAAGCCAAATGGCGTAGGATCACTCTTAATTTCATGCCTCTTAGTTTTGTGGTCAGGACTAAGAGGATATCCTGTAACCCGGTGCAGCCAAAGAGAAAAAAAAAGAAACAGAAAAAGAGAGACCAGGAAGGAGCAGGAAAAAGCAGAAAAGAACCATAAGCGAGAGGTAAAGCATCACAGACTAAGCTTTGAATTCAAAAGCTGGAACTAGTAAATCAGGAATCAAGAACTAGTTCAGTCACATACAATGGAAGTGGTGGGTTGGTGGTTAAGGTTTGGACCACCAGAACCCCTGTGGGCCCCTGAGCAAGACCCTTAACCCCAATTGCTCTGTTGTAAGTCACTCTGGATAAGGGCGTCTGACAAATGCTTAACTGTAACATACAGAATAAGAGTCCGAAATCGCATCCCTACTTAAGTACATGCTATACATAAGTGTTTCAATGCTCATTCTATATATTCTTTTCAGGAAATTTGGAAATTCATCAGCTATGTTGACTTATGACATCACAGCAGTTCGAACTTCATACTATTGACCAATTAAAGATTAAAGACCAAGTGTACATCATGTGCATATTTCAAACTATGAGTTAGAAGTACTAGTATAGTATGTAGCTATTATATAGAATGGAATAATGTCCTTTTGGACAGAGCTGCTGAGCATTAACTCGAGTTCTGGATTCATCAAGGAAGAAATAATGACTAGTGAATACTAATTCTACACTAAACACCTACAACCAATAGGTATTGGTTGCAGACATTGTCCTCATAACTCACTAGCTTACTAAGAGTGCTATATTTGGTTAATGCACTCCTACTTTACATATACACTAAGAGAAAATATGTATTATTTTTACGTAGACATAGGTATTCCACTTCCAGTGAATATATACACTTTAATTTAACATGTAGATTCCTAATTTTACATGTTTTTGTCTAGGTTTTTGATTGTATATTAAAAAATGAACGCATTTACAACACTAAAGTACTTTCATAAGTTTTTTGCTTAAAAGCTGTTTAGAGGCATGTTACTGCAAGACTATATATTATATACTATATATAATAAAAATATAGTCAAAGCAAAATTCAGAGAATAAAAAGTAACAAGAATATTTTTGATTCAAATTTAACACTAAGGAATTTTTTTTTTATTCATTTCTTTTGGTGTATCCGCAGACGTGTGATTGCTGAACGGACACTGCGGCGGTTATGTAGAAAACATAATCTTAATCTAAGGTAACTCTTCCAAAACCTGTTAAATACGACCGATTGGCACGTCTAACTTTCTCTTTTTCATTCATTCATCTGCTTGCCCGCTTATTCTCTAATTCGGGGTCACGGGGGTCTGCTGGAGCCTATCCCAGCTCACATGAAGCCAGAGGCGGGGATACACCTTGGTCAGTTCATCACATTGCATACACATAGATATATAAATACTCACACACACATTCACTCATCAAACAATTAACCTAACGTACATGTTTTTGGACTGTGGGAGGAAACCGGATTACCCGAGGGAAACCCATGCAAGCGTGGGGAGAACATGTAAACTCCCACAGAAAGAATCAAACCCGGGTTTATACTATATAATAGTATGATCTCGTTTTTAATTTCGCTTTAAGTGTTTTAAAGTATAAAATCCAAAAATGTTTTTATTTAAACCGCTTTAAATAAAAAAAAAATACATACTTTCCTTCATTGTATAAGGATTTAACCACTATAACAACCATCTAGTTTCATAAAGCCACTGTACCTGGTGTGCAAAAGGTAACCAGAGGTAATGTAAAGCTTTTAGAACCAGCTGTTGCTAGTAACTCTGCACGCAGAATCATAAAATATTATTTCAGCTACCAGCAACTCTGTATACTTAATAAAAAGTGAGGGCTAAGATTTGCGTGTAGAATATTAGGAAGAGCTGGAATCCTGCTATACCTTTCTGACTTTTAAGGTTGCCGAAGCCCTGCAGCGTGAAACGCTTTTTAGCCACGGCAGCTCTGTCAGCGGTGGGACTGGTTAGCGAGTCGTCTACCGAGCAGCATGAAGAGACGTAGCAAAGAAAAAAGGAGGGCATCAGGAAATTAAAGGCAAGGCGATTAAAGCATAAAGACAAAGAAAACAGGAGAAATAGAGAATTAGTGAGACAGGAAAGAGTAAGAAACCTAGGAAGGTATTCCAGGTTTTAGATGATCATCCTAATCCTGCAAATATTATTGTACACCAGTTCAAAGCTAAGATGAAAATCTAGATTCGCTCACCTTTGACCTTGTCAGAGTTCCTTATTGCAGGCACTAAATTAAGCTCAGGGAGCGTAGACTCTGATTTCTTCTCCTCTCCTTTCTTCTGACTCCTGTAGCTGGTTTTAAATGGGTTCAGGCTGATGGAAGTGGGAAGTGGAGAAAGCTGCTCAGATGTTTTCTGCTGAATGGCTTCTGCGGTTGACAACACCACAGTAACAGGGATTGTTAATATACATGCTGCAATTGGTTGCATTATAAACAAGTCAAATTCATTCATTCATTTATCTTCTAACCCTAATTCCCTAATCACCGGGGTCTGCTGTAGCCTATATCCCAGGGCACAAAGGATGAAAGGAAGGGGTAAACCTAAACAGATTGTCAGTCCATTGTAGAGCCCTATATAGTCAAATACTCAAAGTGGCGTAGAGATTAGCACTGTTGCCACACAATAAGAATGTCTCAGGTTTTCTACGGGTGCTCCGGTTTCCTCCCACAGCCCAAAAAACATGTACATTATGTTAATTAGGATTCCAAATAGCCAATAGGAATGAGTGAAAGTGTGCGTGGTTGTTCAGCTATGTGTGGTCCGGTCCTGTAATGGGCTGGCAACCTGTTTAGGGTATACCACTGCCTCTCCTCCTATGTGAGACGGGATAGGTTCCAGCAGACCTCCTTGACCCCTGATAAGGGAATAGGTGGGTAATAAGAAGAATATGAATGAATACTCAGACAGTTTTAATTACATTTTGTCCAGTATATTAGTACATATATATAAATCTATAAAAACTAGTAGCTCAGTGGTTTAGGTGTTGAATAGCTGATCGGAAGACTTCCTGCACCACCAAGCTGCTACCACCACAGATGGATAAAAAATGTTCATTTGAATGGCCGAAATAAAGCAACAGTAAATCCCTTCTTCTCTTCCGCTCACCCCTGCAAGCTTTTAGCTGACCAGTCAGAACTTTCCGGATCTCGCTCACCCATGACATTTTTATCTCCGCTGTTGGTGCCTTAAAAATGCAAAAACAACACATTACATTGTAAGGTGACTTAGCAGTGTGCTTTTGAAGAAATGAATGATAGTTTAAGGAACTGACCTGGACGATGTAGACCTCTTCCCGCGAGTTGCACCAGATCTCAAATTTCTTGCTGTCTCCTTTAACGTTCTCGGTGATCCCCACAACACTCATCTGATGCACAAAGAAATACTGGTGATGGAATGGTCATAGAACTAAAGCCAGGCTAACAGAGAAAAGAGTTGGTTTTTATTTGTAAAAGAAGGAATTTCGCTCTTTATAGGAAGATAAAGAAAGATGCAATAGATTATTACAATTTAAAATAGTACATATTCAAATAGAATTTTAATATTATTCATTCATTCATCTTCTTACACGCTTATTCCCTAATTCGATTCACGGAGGTCTGCTGGAGCGTATCCCAGCTCACATAGGGCAAAAGGCATGGGTACACCCTGGACGCCAGTCCATCACAGGGCCACACAGAGAAATAACCTCTCACACGCACATTCCCTTCTATGGGTAATTTTAGAATCACCAATCGACCTAATCTGCATGTATTTGGACTGTGGGAGGAAACCGGAGTATCCGGAGGAAACCCACGCAAGCGCGGGGAGAACATGCAAACTGCAGAAGGTCCCGGGAATCGAACCAGTCAGGTGACCGCGCTAAACACTATGCCATCGCGCCGCCTTACGTTTATGCACATACAACCCACCCGGGCAGGTGGGTGGGGGTAAAATTGTCAAGCGTTGACCAGTCTGTGTTGATAAAAAGATTGGGGACCACTGCTTTAAGATACAGGTCATCTTCAGTTCACTGATCAAATTGTTGCTTTGTGCCATAGAGTCTTACATTCAGGAGATGTTTGAAGCTGTATGACGGCGCTTTCTCATAGCCCTCGCCGTTCTCCTCGCGTCTCTTACAGAACAACATTGCTTTCTCATGCAGGAACAAGTGCCGCTGCATTGGTTTGAAACGGGCCAGGTCCTTCACCTTGGCATGGCCTTTCTTGTGCTCGGTCCAGACGCTGAAGGAACCCTGCATCAGCAGCCTGCCCAATTCATTTAGGTTCCCCTGATAACAAAGAAGCAGCAAGTTCAGACTAATGATTAACAGCAGTCGTGTCTGTCTACAGTTAACAGTTATATTGTACGATTTAACGTCAGGGACTTGTTAGTAACTTGGTAGGTTGTGTTAATGTAAATGTCTAGTTATCTTCTTTGTGGTCATCATATGAAATGAAAATAATAAATTATATCCAAAAGTTATTATGCTTACTAAACACATAATTTATAATAATAATTACGCTCAATTATGGGGAAGGTAAGGGAAAATGATTAAGGTGTTGGATTGCTGCTTGGAAGATCGGAATTCGATTCCCAGCACAGGTTGCCATTGTTGGGTGTCTGAGCAAGACCCCTAACTGTTTAGTTGTAGAAAAGAGATAAATGTAAGTCGTGCTAGATAAGGCCAACCGCATATTTTATTCATATTTTACGTTTCTGAAATTTAGTAAACAACCAGAGCGGCTTACATTGACCATATTTTTTAATCCAATTAAGGACCTTGCTTAGGGGCCCAGCAGAAATATCGTTGTTGTTCTGGGAATTAAAACCAGCAATTAGCTGAGCAACACTGTAACCTCTGATCTACCATGTCCACGCCCTACCACAACCCCTTATTAAAATAATCTACCTAAAATTCCATGTTGGTTGATACTGCTTAAAAACTACAGGAGCACTAACAAACTAAAAAAAATTGGATTTATGTTTCAGTAAACAAAAATGACCCTTTCAGTTTCCTGTATTTTACCTCGTATCCTGTAATAGCTATGAGGTGCATGGAGTCGTTGACGGCTTTGAGTATGCCGAGGATGGACAAAAGCGCCTCCTGCAAATCCGCCGAGCCGTCGCAACCTTTACTGTACTTCAATAACTCCTGCGCGCGCGCGCGCGCACACACACACACACACACACACACACACACACACACACACACACAGACACAGACACAGACACAGACACAGACACAGACACACACAGAGCTTAGAGTGAGTAAGATGGGTGTCGTGCATCGATTTGCAATGATCAGAGAATAAAACAGACTGAGAACTAACCTAAATCTACAAAACTATATTGGATTGTACACTTTAAAATGAATAAATGTTCCATGATTAACTTGTAATAAATTAACAATAACATGGTTTGGCTGTATATTTATCACAAGAAATACACCACCACACATCAGTACAGAGACCAACAGTCAGGTATTTCGGGATTTGCAGTATTGCAGGGGGATTTATTTGTGACTCGTATGTCGTGGGACAAAAGTACCTTTAGGAGGAGCTGGTATTTGGTGATGCGCTGTACAGGTTTCAGCAGGTACGAGTCCAAGCCCAACTTGTGCTCAAGTTTCTTCTGGCACTCCTATACACACAAACACACACACACACCCCTCTGGAATATAGCCTCATTCCTAGAAATATTCCCACACCCCCGTATGACACACAGACTAAATGTACCCAAGTATAATTCAGTCATAAATCCTGCACATAATCACTGCAGACACACCCAGTTCCAAACTGTAAGAACCTGCACACTATTACATTCATATCATGGCCTTAGTTAAGTTTGATTTATTTTTTATCGATAACCTGAGCAAACAAGCCAACATGACAGAATGGAATATTTAACAAATTGAAAGTAGTGCCCTGCGATGGACTGGCAAACTGTCCAGGATGTGCCCCTACATTTTGCTCTTTGTGCACTGATAGGCTCCAGCAGACCCCTGTCACAGCGAATTAGGGATTAAGCGGGCTAGAAGATGAATGAATGAATGAATGAAGTAATTAAACGTGTAAATAAATAAATAATGTCTTATGTATTTGAATTGTCCTATTTCAGAATAATATATCAGTTATGTACAGGAAATGTTGTCTGTAAAAGAATTGAGCAAAAATGACTGTAGGACAGGAAGCAGCTGAAGCATCATGCAGCAATACGCATATCAAATGCTTTTCTAAATGTTTTCATAATTTAAGAAAAAAAGTGCAGATCTGCGGATTTCCTGTGAAACCGAAGTGTGACTGTGTTTAATATGTTTGTGTGTATGTTATGTGTGTGTATATAATGGACTGTATATTATTGTATGTATATTAGGGGTAGGACAGGTCAAGTGAGTATGTAACAATAGAAGACGGTCCATCATATTTAGGCTGCATTTACACTGCAGGTCTTAATGCTCAATAAATAGTTTGGTGACTATTTCAGATTTTTTTGAATACCTGCTTAAGTGATTACCTGTATCTGATACCGGCATTTACTGTTTCCTGATTGGATAAAGACGTTAAAACGCTGCATTGATGAATGAACGCAATGCACAATAACAAAATCATATTTAAATGTCTGCAAAACAATGTGTTGTTTAGGTGGTGAACAGCTAGAGGCAGACCAGGCACACTGTGTGTGTGTGTGTGTGTGTGTGTGTGTGTGTGTGTGTGTGTTTCCAATCAGCTGCAGGGCGATACAGAAAAAAAACTTTAACAATGATTTGCTATTTTTCATTACTGAGGATTACTGAGGTCTATTTTGGTCTCTACCTATCCATCCATCCATCCATCCATCCATCCATCCATCCATATGTGCATCCATCCTTGCATCCATCCTACAGTGTCTGTCTATCCATCTATCTGGCTATGTATCTGTCTCGTCTCGGCTCGTTGAGGATATGTCTCGTCACATCCCTAATGTATATTACATGTATGTAAATTATTATATTATTTTATAGATTTTTGTTCCCTTAATCGCAGACTAATAAAATCATAAGGTTTACCTGGAAGAAGGCGCAGTCAGAACACTGTCGCCATAATGACTCAGAGCGTGGCTTATTTTGACAGTATTTCTCATAAATCTGTAGGTCTGTCATCTGAAGCAGAAAAAACATATACAACTAAAAACAATTAAAAACAGGATGTAATACTAACATGATTTCAATGAGTGTTTGTGTATTTACTGGGGGATTCATTAGATCACAGTTATTTATTTAATAAACTCACCCTTTCTAAAAAGCATCGGCCCACAAGCTCGGGGCAGTCTGTGTATGCCTCCAGCTCTCTGAGAAAAGTTCTAGAACAAACCAAACACCCGGAATGAAGATTACTTAGCAGGCGGTCTATTACTGTATAATTAAAAATGAATGCTAGCAGTGTTAAACAGGACAAACACTCACTTGTTGTGGAAGTGGTAGATCTCAGCCATGTTGCCAAATAAAATGTCCTTCTTGTTGTTGAGAGTAACGGGGATGAGGTGCGCCATGCTGGGGTTGTCCATCTCATCAGCGTAACCCTGAAACACATAGCGGTGTATCTACGGTTAAATACTCCACCATTTGCAGTAATGTTCTGTGATTTCCTCTTTACTGTGTTATGGTCAGATAAGAGCTGCACGTACCTGCAGTACACACAGTAGCTCTTCCACATAAGCTCGCTCCGTCTCCAACAGCTCATTCATCACATGCCTACAGACACACACACACGCGCACACACACCACGTAAACTGTATCACACTCCACATACAAGGCATCACAGACGCAGCATGTGGCCATAAAGAGGTTTATCACATCCAATACGTTTTAATTATTCATAATTAATTAAGAGGATCACAACAATTTCCGCCAATGTACTCCTGCATCATGTCCCATGTGCTACTGAGATTTGGCTACTGCAGACACCCGTGACCCCAAATTAGGGTATAAGCAAGTTAAAAGATGAACGAATGAATGACAATTTCCTATTTACAGATTCTAATATTCAGATTTATTTATGCATTTGTCTGTCTGTCTGCTTTCCCGTCTGTCTACAGTGTCTGTCTATCCATCTGTCTATGTCTGTCTACAGTATCTATCCTTCTGTCTGTCTAGCCATTCATCTGTCTGTCTGTCTGGCTGTTCATCTGTCCGTCTATCTATTAAAAAGTGTCTGTCTTTCTGTCTGAAAACTGTAGATCTGAGGATTTCCTGTTGTTACCTGCCAGCTGAAGTCTGAGTGTGATTAATATGTACTGAGTTTGTGTGTATGTTATATGTGTATATAATGGATCTATCCATTATCTATCAATTCCTTGTTCTGTGTACATATCTGTCTGTCTGTTATTTATTCATCTATAAAGATGTCTTTAAAGATGAAAAAGTACTTGGTGTACATGTATACTTCACTGTTATGTTTGTTTGGCACCGAAATGTCCAAATATTCTTAAATACAACTACTGCCACACTTTGCTGCTAATGAATACATGTTGCTTCACCTTCCTGGAATACTAAACTTGATATAATTGAATTTTAATATGACTCTGTGTGTGTGTGTGTGTGTGTGTGTGTGTGTGTTGTGTGAGATCAACAAATGTCACAGGTGATCGATTGAAAACGCTCAGTTCCCGACACCTATCTGTTACTGACCGTCTAAGAACAGCCAGGTTCTCCTCCTCTTCTGAAAGATATCTGCCGTTCTGCAAAAGTGCATCACTCTGAAAGCCACATATAATATTAGTCAGAAACAGGATGTATATACTGTATGTATTTATTTATTTATACACACACAGACATGCACATAAACATCATACAGCATACAATCCATATAACATCACTAGTCTCACCTTTCTGCTTATATCGCATGATAAATTCCTCTCTTTGTGCACTTCATGAGAGAGAAACACATAACTGAGTGCATTTATTTTGTAAACACTCTTCATTTTAATAAAACCCATTTGATTGCTGTGTCTGATTAAATTAAATAAAAATGTAATAATAATATAAAAAGATTTAAACTATGAAAGTTTTATGATGGTTTTTAATGTAATGAAAACAAAAAAATGACTAGAATGGGAAAGTGGTGGCTTACTGGTTATTGGTTCATTCATTCATCTTCTTACCCGCTTATTCCCTAATTCAGGGTCACAGGGGTCCGCTGGAGCCTATCCCAGTGCACATAGGGTGAGAGGCATAGGTACACCCTGAACAGTTCACCAGCCCATCACAAGGCACACAGACAAAAAAACATTCACTCCTATGGGCAATTTTGACCATTCATCATAATGTACATTTTTGGGGGATTTTTTTTCACCTCCCTTCCTGTGGGAGGAAACCGGTGTACCCGGAGGAAACCGACGCAAGCACAGGAAGAACATGCAAACTTAACACAGAAAGATCCCCAGCCCAGGAATTGAACCAGGGACCTTCTTGTTGTGAGGTGACTGTACTAACCACTAGGCCTGGTGGCTTAATTGTTGGACTGGGGTTCAATTTTCAGAACCACCAAGCCACAACTGTGAGCTGCTGAGCAAGGCCCTAAACCCCCAGTTACTCAGTTGTAAGTCGATCTGGCGTCGGCCAAATGCTGTTATTGTAAAATCATTTTAACAATTTCATAACACACCACCAGATGGCAGCAGAGGAACAGGATCACATCAGCTAACCTAATATCTGACTGGTCTATGTACACCACCACTACTGAAAGGAGCGAATTCCACAATGCAGCTATTTCTATTGGTCAATAAATATGCACTACATTAGTACAGGTTTTAATTAAAGAATATAGCACATGTTATCAGCTAACCTAACAATTGCAGCATTGCTTTAAAATATTCACTTAAGTTGAAAAGTATAAAAGTATTTCTATTCCTAGTGCGGGCAACGCAGGGGTGTAGTGGTTAGCAAGGTCGCCCAACAACAAGAAGGTCTCGGGTTTGATTCCCGGGCAGGGGATCTTTCTGTGCGGAGTTTCCATGTTATCCCCATGCTTGTGTGGGTTTCATCTAGGTACTCCGGTTTCCTCCCAAAGTCCAAAAACATGCAGATTAGGTCGATTCTAAATTGCCCATAGGAGTGAATGTGGGTCTGAGTGGTTGTTTGTCTATGTGTTGCCCTGAGATGGACTGGCGACCCGTCCAGGGTGTACCTCTGCCTCTTTTCTATGTGAGCTGGGATAAGACACCAGCAGACCCCCGTGACTCCGAATTAGGGAATAAGCGGGCAAGAAGATGAATGAATGAATGAATGAATAGTCCTAGTGTTGCATCCAGTTTTACAGACATTAGCACGAGAAATCTGATGATATAAACTAGCTGAATGCTAATTGCAGTGTTGTCTGTTGCTAAAATATCAATGCATTACAAAGCCTATAAGTGAAATGCTTTAATAATAAATGTATTGTAATTTGTTGGCAATTAAGAAAAAGATTGAACAGTGATGGAAATAGTGTTGCTTAAACCGAGGAGAAGGACGTACCAGGAGAGGACATGGGGGATTTTACAATGGCTTCGGGTCGAGGGGCGACCGGTTGGACAGGTCGTGTCTGCTTAGCTGCTAATTTCTTCAGGCTAATTCTTCTTTTCTCAAACATGTCCTCCATGGAAAGCTGCTTCTGGAAGACACGCTCTACCTGGTCCTGAAACACAAACCCAAAAAAACAATATACTACAAGAATTGTATTTGTTCTGTACTGTACTGTACTGTACTACACACACACACACACACACACACACACACACACACACACACACACACACACACACACACACACACACACAC
>JAOTRA010000020.1:3041535-3053336 GCA_026260255.1 Pseudolaguvia tuberculata
ACACACACACACACACACACACACACACACACACACAAACACACACACACAAACACACACACAAACACACACACACAAACACACACACACACACACAAACACACAAACACACGTTCTGAGGTTATTTATTTCTAATCTTTTATCAACACATGGACATCTGAACGAGTTTTAACAGCAATTGTTCAGCTATAATATCACATAACTACGAGAGCTCGTTTTCCGACTTCATGGGAAACAGATGCTGCTGCCTAAAGGCAATCAATCAAGAGGAAACATTGCCACCATCTTCACGCCCAAACCAAACCTCAATCACAACTCAATCAATCTAGATTTTAAGAGCTGTTATACAGTGTGTGTCTTTCTTAAGAGTCTAAAGACACGGCATGTGTGTTCAACAACAACCCACCCGATTGGACATGGTTAGGTTGGACATGGACTGATGTAATTGTGCGTCCACAAGTGATGCAGTAGAGAGAGAAAAAATGGTGGAATAAAGATGTTTAGTTTGTTTTCTTTGCATAAAAAAAGAACGCACATCGCTTTGTAACATTACAGTTGATCCACTGATCACCTTGCCAATTTTTTGGGGGTCTTAGAATTGGTATTTACTTTGCTGTTTATTGGAGGGAACGAAAGCCATTAAATTAAAATATCTTCATTTGGGTTCAGAAGATTAAAGAAAGTCATATAGGTTTGGAACAACAGGAGGGTGATTTATTTTTTGTCATACATACATACATTGTCAGCCCGTGTCCCAAAACAGAGAGAGTGTACAGTGTTGCCAGATTGGCCTGGTTCTTCCCAATAGAGCTTCTTTATATCACGTCAGACCAAAAAAACATTATTAAACTAGTTGATAAAACTTAAGTAGCTTTTCGATGCGTTATGCATAAGTTGACCTATTTAGGTTGGGCATGTTTGTTTTGGTGCTTTTTAATGTCAACATTTTTGGTTGAAACCATTTATTGCACCATTAACAGTTAATGGCTTAGCTCAAGGGCCCAGCAATATCCATTTGATGGTCCTGGAAGTTTACCTCATGACCCTTTGATCAACAACCTAATGCTTCGAATGAGAAAGTTCTCACTATCCATAACGCAGCAGAACATTGCGTCCCATTACAGCACAAAAGGTCTGTGCTATTAAAATGACCGGCTGACTTTCCAAACACAATTACAACGGCTAGGACAGTGCGGAGGGAGACAGGAAAAGAGAGAGCGAGAGAGAGGGGGGACAACTAGCTTGCAAGCAGTGCACCGAGCTATCTTCATTATGTCTCGACATTAAAACGCTCAGCTATAAGAATAATGATCACAAGCTAAACTAAGAGCTCGTAAAGCTTGGGAAGCTCGTAAAACGCCCTGACGGAGTGCTCCATCAGCAGCTCCGTTCCCGCCATCATTTCACCCTCTGACCAATCATCTGCTGGCTTTGCCGCCAATTACGTCATTGCTGTGATGGATGGGAGGATAAAATAGAGAGAGGTTGCTCTAATAATATGATGTATTGTAAAATTAATGATGAGCCTGAAGGTGTTGAGTACGTATCTGTACAAGGGGTGCAAATAGTTTTGCTTATCGCGTATAGTCTATGACTGTAGTCTGAAGAAGGGCAAATAAGAGCAATGGAGCAGTGTGCAATCTGACCTCATGGTACGTGTCCTCCAGCTCTCCATCGTAGATCCAGCGATACAGGAAATTGAGAATGGGATGTGACACTAAACCAAGGATGTGTTGGACTAGCGCTCTCATGTGGGGGTCGCCGGTCTTCCCGTAGGCGTGCACCGCCGAGGCCAGCTCCCCTCCTTTACGTCCTGACTCCCAGATAGAGATAGAACATAACTTGTTTTCAGGTCAGGTGGAATTGTTACGTAACAAACAATAGCTTGCACGACAGCAGCAAACACCGACTGACCGTCTTAAACTAACCTTGACAGTAGTCGACAAGTGCAGCAAGGGTCTTGAGGCGAATTTTCGGATCGTAAGTCCACACTAAGAGTCTTCTCAGAGTGAGCGAGCTTTCCAGCCCGACATTCACTCCTTGGTCATCTTCTAACTGCAGCTACACACACGAAAAACACACAAACACTTAAGTTGATTCAAACGGTGGATGTTTGTTGGCGAAGAGTGTTTAGTTCTGCTAGTTGTTTAACCTGTGAATGCAGCACCGACAGTAGTCTGTAGTATTCCCTCAGCTCCTGGTGTAAGGAGGCACAGAAACTCTGAAAGGAATTGGAAAAGGATAACAAATGAGAGAGCAAGCAGCTTTAATAGAGCGGTAAAAAACTAAACAGAAACAAGATGATTAAAATCAAAAAGGAAACAAAACAGGGAATAAAACAAAGAATACTTGTAGGTGGAATCAGAAAAATAAATTTTTTGTCCTCCTGCTCTCGTTAGGCTGGTTTTTACGCTGGATGCCCTTCCTAATCCAACCCTCCCATTTATTCAGGCTTGGGCCCGGTACTAAGGCTGCACTGGCTTGTGCAACCCTAATGGCTGGAATTTTATGGGCAATTTGGCCTCACCAATCCGCCTAATGTACACGTTTTGGATTGTGGGAAGAAACCAGAGTACCCGGAGGAAACACACGCAAGCACGTGGATCAACCGTGCAAACTCTACACAGAAAGATCCCCGAACAACCATTAACATTTTCTCATTATGTGGTGGTGCGGTGGCATAGTGTTTAGTATGGTCGCCTCACAACAAGAAGTTCCGGGGTTCGATTCCCGGGCTGGGGGTGGGTTTTTTTTTTTAAGTGCAATGTTTGCATGTTTCCCCAGCACTTCCGTGGGTTTTCTCTGGGTATTCCGGTTTCAAGTAGTTTCCAGAATTAAACGATCCAAGGATTTTAAGTGCACCATATAGTCCACAAATTATGGTATATTAGGTTGTTGGTGATTCTAAATTTCCCATAGGAGTGAGTGAGTGTGTTTGTTCACACCTGCCCAACCAATCCAAACGCCCGATCCAAAGTGCGAGAGTCTGTATACTTCCGGACTTTGTTATGAAGCCAGCCGAGCTCCGCTAGACGACTACTGGTGTCTCGTAAAGACTTGCACATGGGAACCTGAAGAATAAAAGTCTAAAAGATTAATATACATGGCAACATGATTGATTTGCAGCTGATTGACTGCAATAGACATTTATTGGTTCTTTTATTTCAAATTTTACACCAATAAATATTTATCGGTACTCAACACTGAAATAGGATAAATATATGCTTTTGCTGGATTTTCTTATTTCGGAGCTGTCCGCATTGGAAGACTGGATGATTATTGGCTGGGGTGTCTGGATTGCAGAGAAATTGGATGAACATATGGCACCACTGGAAGCCCTTTAAAAATTCATTCTGTGCACATGAGCAGCTCTTTAGCTTGGGTTGACCTTGACCATGACTATGTGATTAGGTTTCTATTGTATTGGGTCGTGACTGGTGGAACAGAAGAACCAAATGCTTCAATGGATCTTACATTTTTAGATCTTTTAGCACCAGAACCTTTTCGTCTTCATGCTACAGCGCATGTGGTTCGGAAACCAATTTTTCATGTTGTAGGACAAAATTACACTTCAGCATACAGAATATATTGCATTTATTAAAATTTGTATGATTTTATTTACGTATATATAACAGATTTATATACCATATATTTATGTATATTTTAAGAATTTTATTTTTGCATATACTTTTTGAATACCATGTGAAATATATGTATAGATAAAAGCAAGTGTAAACTAATTGTCCACATTTCTCATGTCCATGAAGGATTTGGGTTCGGTGTTATAAATTTCCCTCAACCGGTGGGCAGGCAAAGTCAGCACAAACACAACATTCATGGATCGCCAGTAATGAATTCACCTTTGAATCGATTTTGTAGCAGTTCTCCGGGGTGCACATCTTAATGAATTTGCCGTCGATGCCCTGGAAGACGTAAAGGATGTCTCGCACCAAAGCTGCCTCACCGATTTCAGCTTAGAATGAGCGAATTAAAGACAGAGAGAGAGAAAGAGAGACAGGGAGACCTAAATCAAGCCAACAGGGTCATATTTGTATAAGGTGCGTCATAAAGCACAGTTTCCTAATCGCGCAGGAATTTTTTGGTTTGGTTCTATAAATGTGTTATTTAGTGTTTTTTTATTTTATAGCCATGGAGTATTGAGCAACGCATACTTATTGTGATACTTATTATTGTAAAAGAAGGGAATGTTACACAGAGACTGTCCATGAAACTGCCTTTGGACATGACAATGCCCCTAAAGCAACAAGAGTTTTTTATAGGGATTATGTTACAAGTTTACATTAACAAACCTGAAACGAATCACCAAAAGTATAATCACCGAAATCAACAGGCACGTTTAGCGAAGAGTTAGCATTCATTTCAACGATTGGATGACGGCCTGTGGAAAACAGTGGAGGTGGACATGTACTCGATATACACTCGAGCAAGGCATGGTGCTGTAACCTACAGTAATGCCCGGATAGCTGTGGGCTCAGGGTTCAAGTACAAGTGGTGGCTCTAATAATTCAGTCTCTGGGTTGCTCTGGTTTGTGGAAAAGCTAGTCTGGAGTTAAAATTACAAGATATAATGACAGAAATACAAGATTAAGATTTACAACATGTCGGGTCCAGACCTCCCAGCAGTGTTCAGATAGCCGGTTTGGCTCTTCGGCTAGTCCCTTGATATTCCTCTCTATGAATGTTTGTTCTGTTGAGTTGCTAATGTCCCATATGGATGCTTTAGTCATGTACAGCTCATATTCAATGGATTCAATGCCGTTCTGTTTTAATAACAATGAATAGTTGTACATAGTAAAACAATGTAGAAACCAGACATTAAAAGACCCATACACTTCACTGAATAGTAATCACTGCCATGATGATCACACTTACCACCCAAGTCACCGTCCCGTCTCAGCCTGTTAGGGAGTCTGAGGGCGGGACTGGATGTGGGGCAAGAAACGGAGCACGTCATGGGTTTAGAGTTCAGGGGAGCTGCTCCAGTGACTGGAAGTGCATAAGCCAGACGAGCACCACGTGCAGGATCGGCAACAGGTTGAGAGCTAAAATGCAGACAAAGCAGCAAATTACAGATAAACTAAATGAGAAAAACATTTCAACAGAAATCTAAGGAGAGAATTATGAATTATAATCAGCACAGTGCTGATTGTGCAGAAAACAAATGACTACTTACATAGCGGTCCTGTGGAGGCTTTAGCTCATGAACAAACTTAAGCCTCTTACACAGAACACAGCACAGATTTATTCATTCATCTTTTAAACCGCTAAATTGAGGTCACGGAGGCCTATCTCAGCGCACATAGGGTGAGAGGCAGGGGTACACCCTGGGCAGGTTGTCAGTCCATTGCAGGGTTACACATAGACCAACCACCCATTTATTATTTGTTTTAATAAATGATGTCTAAAAATCGAGGCATGATTAGTTTCGGGTTTAGAGTGTAGAAATGTTTTGCACTGCAGCTTTAAGATTAAGAAAAACAGGAACTTGGATTACAGTGTCTTCATCCTAAACTCTCAGCATCAGGACACAAATCTCACAGTGAACGTATTGAAGTGCTGGAAGGTTTCTGGCTCCATTATTGTATTCTCTTAATTCCTTATTATCTATTCCTAAAATCGCTAAAGCAGTGTTTGGATTTTTATTAGCGGTGCACATAAACACACCTTCACATGCTACTAAGTCTTAAGAATCCATTAGCAAAGCTTACGGGAATGCACTAATTACCTTTTAATGGTCAATTTCCAACAGCCAAGACTGACAATAAAAAAAAATGCTTAAGGGCAATGCTTAAGGGAGAAGGAAGTTTAAGCGTTCCAAAGATTTGCCGATCAATTAAAATCCCAGCCTGGAGAAAAATGCCGCCGGGCTTGAAATATCTAAAGTGCTGGCGGCCGATAGTGGAGATGTGAATAATTCAGGACTTGTGGCACAATTACACGCAGAACCACAAATAGGCTTCTACACAAAAGAGCCACCAGTAAAGATAAAGAAGACAAGTTGAAATGAGAGGGTTTCCAATCAGGACCCAATGCAAAAGTGTATTTAATGAGATGTAAAAACGATTATTGTAATAGTTCATTAATCAAAGATTTGTAGAACGAGTAGTTGATTGATTTGCTATTGTTTCAGAAGATAAAATTAGTTCATTTAGGAAGTTATGCCTTTTGAAATGAAAAAAGGAAACCAAAAATCCATTTATAATTAGTTTAACTGAACTGACACAAACATTGTTTCTTATTTAAGATGTTATAAAGCTTTTAATGGAAATAACTGCAGGTAGGTGGTTGTACCTTACAATTGTACAGACGGCAGAGCTGCTATAAACCTCCACGTTATTATGATCAGATATTTTCTTAAGTCGCGCTATTTCTTTTTCTATTAAAAAACCCCTAGTCTGGATATTTTGTTTGTAGTTTTGTCTACACTCTTCTTATTGTCTATGTGTTGTAATGCATAAGTGACAAAACGTGTTCTTTTCTCATTTTGTATTATTGGTAAATAGCAGACTCACCCAGCGAGCAGGGACTGAGGGCTGGGGCCGTTCATCGGGTACACACCCAGGCTGCTGATGCCACTGGTAGCCATAGTAGAGGCGTTGTGTGCTGCCAGTGCAGAACGTTCAGGGTAGCTGAGAGACAGGCTCTGGGGTCGGGTATAGTAGAACGGTGTGGAATGAGCATCACGTGGCAAAGCCTGGGCAAACAGCGTTCCATAACTGCCCACCTGTCAAAGGGTTATACCATGTTTCTAGTCTACAACTGTACATTATTGAAACACAGTAAAAAGATAAATAATCAGCCGGCGAGTTAGTTTAGTAATCTTACCAAATATTAAAGCTGAATTGTGCAGTTATTTTATTAAAAATGTTAAAATTATTTTAATTGCTCGAATTCTCAAACAGTAGGCAAATTTACTTAGACATTTTGAAAAAGGCTACATATTTTATTACAATCATTATTAAAGCAGCAATATATAACTACATCTAATTCCCTTATTTAACTGCTTAATTCTTCATTCATCTTTACGAGTGTTTGCGGTGGCCTATCCCTGCACACATAAGGTGAGAGGCAGGGGTACACCCTGGACAAGTCCATCTCACGGCCACACATAGACAAGCCACCACTCACACACATTCATTCCTATGGGCAATTTGGACTCACCAATTAACCTAATGTACATGTTTTTGGACTGTGAGAGGAAACTGGAGAACCCAGAGGAAAGCCACACAGGCAAGGGGAGAACATGCAAACTCTGCAGAGAAAGACCCCCAGCCCGGGAATCGAACCTGCCGACTATAGCATTTATGAGGCTCCGATTTGTAATGATGCAACACTAAGCTAATGCCCCAGTCTCACGGTGGGTTTTGTTTATGAGGTTTGTGCAAGTCTGCTTGAGGAGTGCCAAGTGTATGGTAGGTACCCGAGTACACGGCTTCCTGGGGTCCTCACACAGGCTGAGGAGGAGGTATAAGATGGACCATCTGTGTTTCAGCACTCCCTGTGACCAGCAAAATACAAACAACTTTGATACATGCAGTGCAGCAAACATTAAAGTTAAATTGCGCACGTGGACACGTCTTCAGGTGTGAAAATAACAAACGCTGACCTGCATCTGCAGTTTTCTGTGGAGCTCCGAAAAGAGAGCTGCGTCCGCTTCGCGTCTCTGCTTTAACACTGTGGAACACACACGCACAGGGAGCAATTGAGAGAGCGAGAGAGAGACACAAATACGAATTAAACCTAAGTGCAGAACTGGAATATGGCATAAAACCATGCAAATTGTCGCTTCCAGTTAAACTGACGTTGAATAGCAGAAAAAAAAAATTTATTTGCATTATATGCAATACAGTGATCCCTCGTTTTTCACGGTTAATGGGGACCAGAACCTTCCGCGAAAGCTGAAAAACCACGAAGTAGTATTTTCCCCAAGGAATTTATGTGTATGCAGGTACTGTACAAGAATGTTTTAAATATGTAATCCACTCGTACTCTTATTGGTCGATGTCACATCGGAAACCAATCACGCGCCTTTATGAAAGCCCGTGGTATGTACAGTACTCTAAGTCAACTCATCTCTTTGGTTGACATGCAGGGATCCTTCTCTCTCGCACATCAACATGAAACAACGCTCCTTTCCACAATGCTGACCAGCCAAGCACTGAAGCCGCAAAACATGAAGTGCCAAGTGACAAGGGAACACTGTATTCCAGGTTTGCGCTTAGGATCAATTCGTTCAATACTAAATGTGTTCCCATCAAACTGAATGCAAGTTGTTTTTTTTTTTTATAAGCGCATGAAATTTTATTCTTGCATTTTTGTTTTTCTGCTACTTGTGATTTTTCATTGAACAGTCCACAATGTGCACAGGTGGATACAAACATGGCTATACACACACACACACACACACCCACACACACAATCACACACAGTGACGCACAATTTTCAAAGCTTCAGACAGTACAGCCGAAAGGCACACACTGCTCCTGTAATTAGTGTAAAATCCAGACACACTGGATTAAAGTGATCGGCTGAATTTCAACAAGACTTACACTCTTTTTTGATTCTTTCCGACACCAGGAACTCATCACGCTCGATAGTGGGAGCATAATTACTCCCGATGACCCGCACGGCATACTGGAACTGATGGGCCACCTCAGCTGCAGAGATCAGAGACAGACAGACAGAGAGAAAGAGCGAGAGAAATACAGAGCTTAATACAGCAGCACACAAATACCCACAAAATAAAGGGCAGTGGGAGAAGGTTAGGGTATCGATCATGAGATGTAGACACAGGTAATGTACTCGATTTTTCATTTGGTGGTCATGTGGCTGCATTAAGCTCAATTCCAAGACTATACTTATCTGAAAGCTCCTGATAAAATTGGCCTGAGGTAGATAGCGGGAGGCTCGGATTACCATGGAGAAAAGAAAATCCGGTAGTAATTATACTTTTTATAGACAAATCAATCAAGTGTATGTTTACTTCAGTAGCCTAAATAGCTTACAGAGGGGAAAATTTGACTTTTTGCTTAGTTAAATAAGCAACTTGTTTAAATAGTTAGGCCTGTTTGCTGCCATCTCTGTTTGAAACCTGCAACTGCAGGTTTTTTTGGGGGGCTGTTAGTCACACCATCTTGCTAACAATGATGAAACAAATCTAACAACTACAAATATTCCCATCAATCAAAACAATTAGTATTTATTTATTTATTTATAGTATTTACACTTAAATTTACACTTAAATTAAATCCACATCATAACATTAGCATTTATGTTAGCATCCACAGGAACCTTTCCTTTGGTTAAAAGATTTGACGTAATGATGCCAGAACAAACAGTCCCGATGTTTTTCGATTGTGGGAGGAAACCGGAGTAATTCGAGAAAACCCATTCAAACGCAGGGAAAATATTTAAACGCCGCAGTTAGCAGTCCAACGCATTAACTGCACTACCACCTACAAAAGCCTGGGTTCAAGCCTGACCACCACCAAGGTAGACCAGGACTAACCTGGTTCAAGCCTCACCACCGCCATTACTTTTTTGCGAGGAGCAGCCTAACTTTAAAATTCTTGGGACAGTAGTGGCTCAAAATGGTTAATACACTAAAGTCTGAAATGTTGATTATAAAACCAGGCAACCCTTACCACCGCTGCCAGGTTTGCCACTTTTGGGTACCTGAGCAAGATCCTTCCTGCTCCATGCGTGCTGTAACCTAGCTGATGTTACCCTGATCCCCAAGGTGGGATCAGCAAAGAGAAACCTTTCACTGTGTTGAAATCATTCATTCCTCTTCGAACCCCCTTTTTTTTTTAAATTCAGGGTAATAGGGGTCTGCTGAAGGCAAGACAGGTCGCCAGTCTATCACAGGTCCACACAGTTATAGTTTGGTACTTGGCAGACGCTCTTATCCAGAGCAACTTATATTTGGTTTCTTTTTTTTACAACTGAGCAATTGTGGGGGTAAGGGCCTTGCTCAAGGGCCCACAGTGATTGCTTGGTGGAAGTGTGAATCGAACCCTGGTCTTTCTGGTATTAGTCCAGCACCCTAACCACTAGGCTACCACTTTCCACACTAGGCTACCACTTCCCACATCGACAAACAACTACACTCACTCCTACGGGCAATTTAGAATCACAGAGTAAACTGGATTACCTGGAGAAAACCCACAGAAAATAGTGGAGGACATGCAAACTCCGCACAGAAAGACCCTTGGCCAGGAAACCAGTGATCTTCACACTGTGAGGCTATTCACTACCACCGGACCATTTTTTATTTTTTTTATTAACTGTTGCCAGATGTAGAGAAAGTCCAAAATGTAACAAAAAATTATCTTTTTAATTAAAGGGGAAAAAAGTTATGTTTGATTTGAATTCCATTCCTACCAGTCACTATAGTTTATCATAATACCAGAAAGACCAGGGTTCAATTCCCAGCATCACCAAGCCACCACAGTGGGCACCTGAGCAAGGCAGTTACAGCAGCATTTGGCTGACCCTTTAACACCCCCCCCCCCCGCCGATTGCTCAGTTGTAAGCCGTACTCAATAAGAGCAGTGTTTTTATCCAAATGTATTTACACAGTTATAAAGATTAAACAGCTTTCATTCACTCATTCATTCATCCATCCTCTTAACCGCTTATTCCCTAATTCGGTGTCACGGGGGTTTGCTGGAGCCTATCTAAGCGCAAATAGGGCAAGAGACCTTGGACAGGTTGCCAGTCCATCACAGGGCCAGATATTAAACTAATCTATAGAAATGTTTGTTCTTTCATATTGCTGCTGCATTAAATAGAACATCAGCTAGTCTAACGCTGATACTAGAACACAGAACATTCGAGATAATTCTTATTATTAATTTTTCAATAATCATAATAATAAATCCACTGTAAATAAATATTAGCTCGTCTCTTCAGCATTGAATGAAGCAGGATGCTAGTTAGCTTTAGCTTCATTGACGTTTTAGAGACTTCTCCTCTTTAGCGGTGTTACCTTCACTCTTCCCCAGGATCCGACAGCAAAGACTCTGCAAAAGCACGTTGGGAGATTTTTGATCCAAAGCCGCCATTGTGCAGATCTTTCCCTTCTTGTGATATTAAAAAAAAGCCAGTCTTCTTTCTGTCACTATGCACTCCTCCATCTGCTCGCCATTTTAACGGAACCCGCCGAACGCGCGCACAGTTGCGGAAAACAAATCAGGTACTGAACGAAAATATGTCCGGCTAGAAAATGAGCCTTAACAAAAGGGTTCCTATTTTATCGTTTCTAAAATGTCAATGGTAGTGTTCAATCAATCATTCATTCATTCATTCATTCATTCATCTTCTTACCCGATTATTTCCTAATACGGGTCAAAGGGGTCTGCTGGTCTCTATCACAGTGCACATAAGGCAAGAGGTATGGGTACACGCCAGAAAGGTCGCCAGTCCATCACAGGGCCATACATAGACAAACAACCCCTCACACACACATATTCACTCCTATGGGCAATTTAGAATCACCAATTAACCTAATGTACATGTTTTTGGACTGTGGGAGGAAACCAGAGTAAACCCACACAAACACTCCCTGTTAAACTGCATGTAAAGAATATGAAGATGATTGAATAAATTAATTAATTATCAAACAATTCCTCACCTACCATATTTATATTCTGTCCTTCCTTCCTTCCCAGTCATGGAATCTGTTGAATCAAATCCAGGATTCACAAAGACAAACAACCATTCACACACACATTCACTCCTATGGACAATTTAGAATCACCAATCCACCTAATCTGCAT
>JAOTRA010000020.1:3065450-3079190 GCA_026260255.1 Pseudolaguvia tuberculata
TGTGTGTGTGTGTGTGTGTGTGTGTGTGTGTGTGTGTGTGTGTGTGTGTGTGTGTGTGTGTGTGTGTGTGTGGGTAGTGTTAGAACAGGACTATATTTTCTGCCTGTTATCAGTGTGTAGGATGGAACAGATGCTGCTCAGCTTTCTGTGCCATTGATCCACTTTTCCAAAGCAGCGGGATGTTTTGACAGGTGTCCTGTACGCCACATTTACTGCGTCGTGGTGCATCTTGTGTCTGGTTGAAATAATCTCACTGGCGTTGCTTACGCTGAAACGCTATCTTTAGCCATGACGGCATGGTTGTGGTGCTGTACTGAGATCAGACCTCTCAGCTGACATTCATGACAGGACACATAAAATATTAACACCTATACTTCTGGTTTTGCCTCTGCCCGCTATCTAACCTTGAACCCACCTATCAAGAACCATTTATAGAGCGGATCTCCTGTTGCACCTTCTATAGCATGGAAATGCACGCAAATTCTGCCATCTGAGCCCCAAGACTAGTTTTAATGAAGCGAAATAATACATACAGCAGAAAATACAAGACGGTGTTCAGTTACCTACAAAGTGCCAATACCACAGACTTACAGCTGAAGAGAAGATCACATCTAATGCAGATGGGGTCCCTAAGATGTTATTAAAGCCTAATCACTTAAAACAGCTTAAACCAAACCATTGAAGATTATTCCATCTCTCAGACCACATCCGAGAGACACTTATTCAGAGGCTACCGCATAGTATCAGCAGCACACAATAAAACCCCTGAGCAGCTTCTCTTCTTGTTTATTATTTCACATGCTGGTGATGGTATACACACGGGACACCAAATTTTAATTATTGATCTGATCCAGGGATTTTTGTCCCATGAGGGCCACCATTTTTTTCTGTGCTAGAGAGACTCACAGTAGTGTTGTGTATTCCCTAATTCGGGGTCACAGGGTCTACTGGAGTCTATTCCAGCGCACATAGGGCGAAAGGCAGGGATACACCCTGGACAGGTCTCCAGTCCATCTCAGGGCCACAGCTAGATGGACAACCACTCCTATGGGCAATTTAGAAACACTAATCAACCTAATGTACATGTTTTCTGGATTGTTGGGAGGAAACCCATGCAAGTGCAAATCGAACCTGGGACAGTCTTCATTTTGTCTCTGTGAATTTTCTTGTTTGTTTGGCATGCAGTGGCATCAATGTGAGAATCCTGATCACATGGTGACTTTCAGGAAGGGTACATAGCACCGGTCCGGTTTATGAATGGGACGTGACCGAGTCTCAAATACTTTTATCTATTTATAATCAAATATTTTTGTGGAAGAGTTAATCAAGGCACACTTTGTTCTATGGTGTGAACATAGTGAGGAGAGTGTACGGAGTGAGCATGGAAATGAAAATCCGGAGTGGAGATGGAGTGATAAAAATGCATACGAGAATGGAAACTCTGGCAAATATTCACTCATTTTCTGTGTTTGAGAACTGAGAACAGGAAATATTAAACCTCTTGTAGGTAGAATTATTTCTCATTCTTGTCTGATGTATGATGATGGTGCAATGGTTTAGTGGTTAGCCCGATCTCCCCACAGTAAGAAGGTCCCGGGTTCGATTGCCGGGCAAGTTGGCTAAAACATGTACATTAGAACGACTGGTGACTCTCTAAATTGCCCATACTGAAAACTTTGAGTTTTAGAATATGAGAACTTTCCTTTCATGGCAAGTAGCATCAATGTTTGCACCCCCCAGAGGCAGCTTGGGGACAGATATTATATATTTTCAATGGACCACAGGTTAGGACTGCATGCAGGACAGTCCCTTGTACATTGAAGCCACACTGTTGTGCACAGTGTCATTATCTAACATTTCCCACGGTATAAAGTCCATGGCAGGTTATTTACTGCTAGGGAATGTAACACAGTAAATTTTTTTTAACCAATTAGAACACCAGTTCCACATTCAGTACAGTACTGTACACACTCACGATTATTATGTATGGTTGCCATATCTTCTGGATTAATACAGTGTGTTTTAAACTGTATTGGAAGTATTGTTTTGTAATTCTGAATCAGCATAAATACAAAATCTGTTGTAAATATATGAGCATATGTTACTGATTCCATGCATCCATCCATCCATCCATGCATAGATGCTGCAGGCTGTTATTAAATTCCTCAGAACTGGATCTGCTGCAGTGTTTTGATGCTGCGGATGAATATTTTATTAGTGAGGCTGTGAATATTGTTGTTGGTACATGGAAATGTAATTTCAGCTGAAAATACTGTACATGAATCATAATCTATGAGTATGTAATCCGAGGAAAGTGAGGAAAGAATAACCGGAATGCTTTGTCCATAGAACCATCCCATAGGTGTGACATTTCTTTCTTTGTTAGTCTAAACATAAATTCTCCTCTGCTTCTCATCATCTGATCAGCAAATCAGCTCTTAACTGGCATCCGTTTCAATCCGGCAACTACAGAGGTGAATAATAGAGGGTGTCATTACGATTGCTACACACCTGATTGTAATCATTGCCACACCTCAAATTCATTCATTCATTCATTCTTCCTTCTAACCCACTTATTCCCTGATTCAGCGCCACAAGGGTCAGCTGGAGCCTATAACAGCGTGCCCATTGGGCAAAAGGCAGGGAACACACACACACACACACACATGCATACACATACATTTCTATTAGCAATTTAGAATTGCCAATCAATCTACTGTACATGATTTTGGACTATCTGAGGAAACCTGAGTACCCAGAGAAAACCCATGCAAGTGCAGACAAACTACAGAAAGCGCAGAAAGATCCCTTGTCCGGGAGTCGAACCAGAGACCGTCTTACTGTAACCCCAACACCAACCCTAACCGTAAACCCAGCCATCAAATGAACCAAATAAAAGACAAATGTCCATCTTTAATCTTGGGCCTGAAACAGCTATTGTTTTGCAGATGGATTACAGGTTGTTGTTTGCTAAGTGTTTTCAAAAGCAACACAACAAAAGTCGTCCTTCTGAGCACTCGTGTTCTTTTCCTTTTTATATGCTTAAACATGTCCCTCCATTCCTGCACTGCTAGTGTGTCTAAGCTGCTCAGATACTAAGCGAAATCCTGAGCTTTAAATCTTTTAGCTGTAATGCAGGTCAGCAAGCAGGTGGCTTCCTGGTGGTGCCTTTCATACTCACGTTTAGTGTGTGTGTCTGTGTGTGTGTCTGTGTGTGTGTCTGTGTCTGTGTCTGTGTCTGTGTGTGTGTCTGTGTGTGTGTGTGTGTGTCTGTGTTCTATTCATAAGATGAATTAATGATTTTAAGTGTTGAGTGTGTGATTTTATTTTAACTACCTATACTGTAGTTCCTAAGTTCCTACCTCACACCCACACACGAAGCAGTTAACACACACACAAATGGCACACTATACACTGTGTGGGTATGAGTGGGCTCTCCGATTGTTCAAGACTACCAAACCAGAGCCTGATGCACATAATAGAGTGTGAGGAAGAGAATGCTGAGATACGCTAACTGTGAGATAGTCGAGGGAATACAAATGAGCCTAGCTGAAGCTCTGTGCCGAATGTCCTGTAGCTCTGCAACATGATCAGGAAATGGTCCTCTGGTTTAGTTTTGTAACAATAGAGTGTTGAGCGATTAGGCTACATTATCCTGCTGGAGGAAAGCATTAGCAGAACAGTAAATTGTGACCATGAATATGTGAAACAACAAGACTCGGATCAGCTGCAAAAGTTAAATGATGTACTGTTAAATATTGTGTGAAAGGGACAGCACAGTTTGTCCTATTTTACCTGGACACGTCAGATATTTGCTTTCTATAGTCGCTATTCATGGTCTGGGGTTTTGTCTTCCTTTTAAGCAGCACCTTTTACATGCCTGGATTGGCCAAACATTGGTCAAACTGCATCTCCATTCTTACCCTCAGCAGCAGGGCAGCAGGCAAGAGACGGAGCACGGACTTGCCTGTCAACAGTAGGGACACATGGGTCCTAAAGAGTTAAAATGGCAAAAAAATATTTTAACAAGGTCTCCCAAAATAGTGTTTATTTTTTTATTCTGATTTAAAAAAAACAACATTTTAACCTGTATTCATAGTCATAAAAATGGTAACTTTTTTTAAAACTTAAAAGCCAAATTAATGTTTGTTTAATAATCTAATCTAAAAGTTCGAAAGGATTGCCCTATATTAAGGAGAGTCAGGAAACCATTCCCCATATCATTACACCACCTCCATTAAATTTTACCTTTACTTCCTAAATACAGGAAAGATAAATCAAAGCACACAAAGTTTGTGTTTATTGATGTTGTGTAAGTTGGGTTTTTATTTGATTTCCATTTTGTTTCTTTAGTTTGCGACTTAAATCAGATTGCAGTGAAATACATCGACTTACTGGGAATTAAAGCCTCGACAATGAGCGGGCACATATACAACTTCAAATTGTAGCTACTGTTCAAAAACGGGTTTTATATGTCTGTTAAAGCGATATATTGCCCTTGTCCTCATCCACACTGACTGGGTAGGTTTGTAAACGGGTGGAAAATTCTGGAACAATATCCAGAAAAATTAACTTGGGAATGGTTTCTTAGGAAATTGAAAAAATACAAGTTGGAACATTAACAGGAATTTATGGGAACTCCTTCTTCTTCATTTGTTCATCTTCTAAACCTGTGTGTATTCCCTAATTCGGGCTCACAGGGATCTGCTGGAGTTGATCTTATCTGTTATAGATTTTCCAGTCATTAAGGGTGTGTGTTCTGGAGAAATGCACAATGTATGCAGCGCTGTGGCCTCGATAGTTCTGTGTGTACGTACTTGAAGAATATGCAGTGTAGACATTGCATTTAATCGGTTGGTCTTAAAGATTTTGCCTAAAGACTTTCAAAAACACATTTTATTTCTTTGTAACCGACTAATCTGCAAATGTTCTGCTAATTTCACTATATTCCCATAAAAACTGACACACACGCACACACTAACAGCCGTCAACAATGACCATGCACATTTACTTTTATCACAATTAGATCAACTGCTGATGTTTATAAATAACATGAGCTGCTTTGTTCTCGTCATCGTGTTTTGCTGTCGTAAGCATTAGTGATGTCTATTAGCAAATAACCTGGCGTCTGTGTGTTAATGCATGTCTACTTGGGAATCCTGTTTTAGGCATGACCGGCTGCCAGATCGAGCCGATTCTATCCCGTCCTTTCCTGTGCTGCGTATGACTGTTGGGGGCGGGGGCATACTTTGGAATATTCGATATGTACTGTATGTAAATGCAGCTATTGGGTTCCTCAAACACACATGTAGAGACAGACAGGCAGAGAGAGAGAGAGAGACCATTGTACCTTGGCCGTTTTAATGTCTCACTTCTGAAATATAATATCAGTCTTAAAAGTCTCTCTTGTTAGATAAAGTTTATCCACCTGCTGCATTTATTCTCCACCAGCTCTTAAAATCCTTTGCTGGAGCGCCTGACCACGTATTTATGATAAACTAATAACCGTGAATCTATTAGCGTATTTCTTGGAGTTCAGAACAGTGTGTGCGTTTGTGCGTAAAATAGTTTTGGCATCTCAGAGCTGTGTAAGTTTACCTTTGTGGTAGGTAGAGAGGTGTGTGTGCGTGTGAACGTGCTGCTTATGTAATCAGAGTGTCTTTAAAACTAGGCCACAGTGCTGCCACAACACTTACTTATCAACAATTTAACCCTCTCTCTCATGTGTGTGACACTCTGTAGGATGAGTTTTTTTTTATTTTTTTTGACATCTGATCACTCATTTATTTATCTTCTTTACCCGCTTGTTCTCTAATTCGGGGTCACTTAGACAAAAGTCAAGCAACAGTTCGCTGATATCATAGGGTGATGCTCTAGTATTCTTTTCCTCTGTAATGTCCAACTTTCTTTATATATATATAATTATATATATAATTACACACACACACACACAATTCTCAATTATTTTTTTTCTCTTTGCATCACTGGTAACTGAGATTTTATATTATACTACTTGGCACCTACAATGATGCGTATACACACACTTTCCCCTATAATTTGAGACCCTTCCGGAATGTCCTGTCCTGTGTTCCCAAACAACCATGTCTCCGTGTAGCGGAGATGTACAGAATTTTGCTGGTACAGTGGTTATTACGGTCACCCCTACGGGACCCGGGCGTGCTTCCCTCATGATTGTATATACACCAGTATTATTATATTATTAGCCATGTTGTTTGTTTATTATTCTTGTATCTGTTAGGGATTATTTTTCCACTACACTGAGCTACGCTATCTTTCCCGCATTATTGACATACAAGTAATTTGAGTCGCGAGCTCCGTTGTGTAAGTTACACCGCTTTGCCAATACATTTTGCTGATACATAATTTCCTTTTTTCTCACTCTGAAGTACTGTCATTAACAATAAAATAGGACTATTATAAAAAGTTTGTTTATTTCACCCCTCTTCACTTAAAGTATCACATTTTAAACAATGGTATCGAGCCATCTTTACATGCCTGTTAAAGTCACATAGAAAGATGATTAGCAACCAGTAGGAATGTTAAACAATATTGTCACAGCATGACATGCTAACATTGATGCAAACGGCGATGGATGTGAAGATGATGAGGAAGACTTATGTGAAGCTGAAATAGAGCCCGATTAGTGAGGAGATGTGTATGAGCCTCTAACCGCTTGCCATTGTTCTCTCCTGCTGAGCTACATCCATTTTCCAAGCATAGCTGGTTTGCTAATGTTGCGAATGCAAAGCTCTGACAATGAGGGGTCACATGCGGGAGCCAGAGTTTGTTCAGTATAAGAAAACGAGAAATTCAGAGCAACTTAAGTTCCTATATTTTTAATGTCTGGAATGGTGGTCTAGTGGTTAGCACATTCGCCTCACTGCAAGAAGGTCCCCTGTGACCCAAGGTCTTATTGACATTACCAGCGTTGTGGAGAAAATTTCTTGATCGTTGCAACTCGAAGTAGAGTTTAAACTCTTGGCACCTCAATCCTATCATCCCAAATCATTTATTGACTGTTTCTTTGTTAGCTAGAATTTAACACTGAACTATATTTCGCTCTTGACTTTTTCCACAAGGTGTGTGTGTGTGTGTGTGTGTGTGTGTGTGTGTGTGTGTGTGTGTGTGTGTGTGCTGTTCATCATTCACAGGAGCCTGGACCAAGTCAATGACTTCTTTTTGCTTCACTAATGACTTCCCCTTGGAGACATTTTTTGGTTTTTTAACTGACTTTATTTTCTAGTCTTCCCATCATTTTTTTTTTTTTGTCCGGGTTGAAATACGCTGCTGAGACAGAGATTGATTCTCTGCCTAATGCCATTCTTACACAGTCACTGACTTTTGGAGGGCGGCATCCCTAAGGTTCTGCATTTCCACTATATTTTTCCCAAAAAGTTTCAATAATGGATAGAGGTCGGGATATCAATATGTTTCACAAACTTTGTTGCTTTTTATTTGTTGTGTTCTCTGGGTTCCTCTGGGAACTAATGCTTTGGTATTGAGCTTAAATTGCTTGCGGTTCGATTGTATTAAACTAATTTTTGCTGAACTGCCATGAATACTAATGCTGTAATGGAGTTTCCATGATTTTTTTTTCTATGCCCATATTGCTAGTTTCTGGCTACTAACTACCAGGTCTCACTCTGACCATTGTCCAGCTTTCAGTATAAGAGGATAAAAGTTGAATCATCATGAGCAACATGAGACGGTGGAACACATCACCACACATTTTCCCTCCTGTGCAAATTGTTAGATTTTGGGCATTTTACCCATCAGGACAGAGATGAAATGTGTTGAGACAGATAATAGGGAGCGCGAAGGGAAAAGACCAGAGCCGGAATCAAACTTGGGTCGCATTACACCACTGTGCTGGTCTATTCTCTGTTTCTATTGGTTAGTGGTTCTTTCAAGCGTCTTGTGATTGCCTGTGGTTTTGTCTGAATTTCTGTTCTTTCTCTCCGAAAGGGAAAGGCTTTTCTATTTTAAATGTTTTTGCCAATCATATTAAAATCCCAATAAAATTAAGGTAAAAGCGAGTTAGAAGATGGATGAATGAATATTGATATTCTAGCTTCAGTTTTAAAGATTAATTGGATCTACATTTTATGATGTACAATTTAATCAAACTGTATAAAATGTAGAAACAAGAATTAATTCTAAAGTGAGTCAATGATCTAATGCACTTTTATAGACATTTCTGTGCAAATATGTTGGCGTTTCAAGACTAGTAATGTGTATTTTGATGTTATTTGGTGTATCTTTGATGGTGGCGTAGTGGTTAGCACGTTTGCCTCACGGCAAGAAGGTCTCGGGTTCAATTCCCGGCCAAGGATCTTTCTGTGTTCCCGAATTAGGGAATAAGCGGACAAGAAGAGGAATGAATGAATGAATGAATGAATGACTGGGATTGGTTGAACTTTCAGAGACTGTAGTAAAGATTGCGTGTGGAGGATTTCAGGCCGCCAGACTCAAACATTCGAGAGGAGTCATGTTTGGCATCACTTCTTTCTGATTTAATTGAGCTCATTGGGAGTAATTTGATGATCATGAGCTTTTAAAGAGAAAAGTTATCCTGTCTTTAATTGGCCAAAAGATATTCTGTAGACGCATAGCTTTCTTTACTCTCAATACCTTTCAGTCGCTTCCTAAATGTGGAAAAAAGGAGAAGATGGGTTGAAAATGACTAATCATGTAGAATGACTAATCACATTATGAATCAGTGAATACAGGAAGTCATTCATTCGTTCATCTTTTTTCCTTTGGTCTGCTGTGCATAGAAAGTATATGAAATGAAATTTAGGGGTGCAGACTGGACGATTCGCCAGTCCATTGCAGCGCCACACACAGACGAACAACTGACGTGTATGTGTGTGTTTGTGGGTCCGTGTCTTCATAGACTCTGTATAGCACCAGTCTCTGTTCAGGATCCATTGGTTCTTGGAAATTGGTGGTTGTCTGTTTAATATCTGGCTCCAGTATTGCTGGCAAAGTATCAAACTGAACCAGAGATTTTTAACATAAAAAAACTGGTGAAAAAGTTTTGGACTAGTTCATTCATTCATTCATTCATTCATTCATTCATTCATTCATTCATTCATTCATCTTCTTACCCGCTTATTCCCAAATCCGGGGTAACGGGTGTCTGCTGTGCCTATCTCAGCACACATAGGGCGCGAGGACACCCTGGACAGGTCGCCAGTCCATCTCAGGGCAACATTTTGGACTAGTTATTATATTTGCATCTTGACGTGAATATGAAAGTACTTTACTTCCTGCTACAATTCTTAGGGTTCAGTGCCCCTTTTTACCCCTTGGTGGTATCAGGGCTTGACAAAGATAAATGGAAGAAAGATCTTATTTTTTATTAAGTAAATGAATAACCCTTTCTTTCTCTCATTCTCTTTCTCTTTCTTTTCTGTATCCAGTGTGCAGGGGAGGAAAACTGGGTGGACAGCAGGACAGTGTATATCGCACAGAAAGTTCCACCCCCTGGCACCGAGGCCTACATCCCTCAGAGATTCCCTGACAACAGAATAGTCTCTTCTAAGGTCAGACAGCGTAATAAAACTCCTTTAACATGAGATCTGTTGCCATAAGAAGAATCGAATCCATGTGTAGATTAAATTAAAGACACTGTGTCTTAGAACAGCACTTCATTTAACTCTATTATAGTCGATCCAATGCAGAGATTTTCATTACACAGTTACTTGTTGAAAATAAAAATAGAATATATAAATATATATATATATGATATTTGATATTTTCCAATTTAAGGTGTGTTGTGAATGTCTGTGCGTAAAACTAAAGGAGTGTGGTTAACTGGAGTGGGACTGGGATAGTGAAAAATTGAGTATGAAATCAATGAAAAGATAAAATTGGTGGCTAATAAGAAAAAGTGTTGGAAAGTTTGTGCTGTAAATTGACAAAATGAGAATTTTACAGGAATGTTTCTTAAATGTTAAAAAAGGGTGCACAGCTACTTTTATAAGAAGTTTTTATGAATAAAAGAAATTTAGAAAATAATGAAATAAACGTAAAGTAGTAAGAAGTCCATACACTATATTGCCAAACACATGAGATTCCAGATTTATTCCTATTATTGGATGTCTCCAAGTCTTCTAGTAAAACCTTTCAGTCCAATGTTATGTTTGAATGTGAGATATCTCTTCATTCAGCTTCTACAGTATTAGTGAGATCAGACACTAATGTCAGGTAAGGAGGTCTGGGGTCGGTCAGTCGTTATTCCAGTTCATTCCAAAGAGCTTCAGTGGTGTGAAGATCAGAACTTTGTTTCGAACACTTGTGTTCATCACTTTAATAATAACCCAGCATGGGATAATGGAGGTCAGGGGTCATTGTCATGCTGGAACAGTGTTGGAGTCTCTTAGTTCCAGTGAAGGAATAATGTAATGCTACAACAAACAAAAGAGAAACTGTGGGCTTCCAGAATTTAGCAACAGTTTGAAGAGGAACCACAAATAGATCTGAAGGTCAGCTGACTACAAACCTTTTGTCAATATAGTGTATACAATAATAGTGATGTGATTGGGGTAAAAGTCGGGATCTGATAATTAGAAAAATTATGCAAATAAAATCAAATTGTGGTCAAAGAAAAGCAGGAATTCTGCTGGATGTTTAGTTAATACAGATTGTATAGAATTGTTATATATATCATGTTTTGCAGCAGTGCAGGCCTCACATGTTGTCCTTTTTACTACAGTACACTTTTTGGAACTTTATTCCGAAGAACTTGTTCGAACAGTTCAGAAGAATCGCAAATTTCTACTTTCTGATCATTTTTCTTGTACAGGTGAGTCCCAGTCAATAAAAATGTATTTTAATAGTAGTGTCCAGACTGTAAACCTGTTTCTTCTTTTACTGTTTTCTCTAGTTAATCATTGACACTCCCACCAGTCCCATCACCAGTGGATTACCACTTTTTTTTGTCATCACAGTCACCGCTATTAAACAGGTAAATACATTTGTGTGGGTTTTTTTTTTATTGAATTCTTTTTTCCCCCATCTTCCTCCCTATAAGTAATTACAATGTTAATTCATTCCTTCATTCATCTTCTGATCTACTTATTCCCTAATTCAGGATGGGACTTGGTCAAAGGCAGGGGTACACCCTGAACAGGCTTGTTAGTCCATCATAGGGCCACACATAGACAAACGCACACACACACGTCTATGGGCAGGTTTTTGATCTGTGGGAGGAAACCGGAGTACCCGGGAAAACCTACGTAGCTGTGGAAGAAAATGTAAACTCTGCACATGGACAAAAGGACCCCTTGCCCAGGAATTGAACCCAGGATCTTCTTACTTTTAGGCAACCGTGCAATCTTTCTTTTTTTGTTTTAATTTTCTTGCTAAATAAATGTAGCTGTACTAATACATTTATGAGGTTAAACACAGCTTTATCACACCTGGGTTCATAAATATGATTTAAACTGTATATATCATCAAATCAGCAATGACTTGTCTTTTGATATACGGTTCTATCACCTGGTCAGAGTTAAATATTCTGTAATGTTATATATTTTTTGTTTTTAACAATGAATATTGTAAAAGCATCATGAGCTCACCATCTGTGTCTATCTGTCCCTCTTGTCTTCTGTACAGGGCTATGAAGACTGGCTCAGACACAAGGCAGACAACGCCATCAACCGGTGTCCGGTCCAAGTCGTCCAAAAAGGCAAAGTGGTGCGGAAGCAGAGTCGCAACCTGCAGGTGAGTTATTTGGTGTAAAAAGTGCTACCTAATTCTATGTTACATCACTCATGTATTGACCTTAAAATCCACATCAAATTGTCACTGAATTATTAAAAAGCAATCTTTGCCCTAGATATAGTCTCTGCATATTTATCCCAAAGCCAATATGACTCAAGAACTGCGGCTTAGTATGTTGAGTTTAACAACTGTCCTATGTTATATGTAAACATACTATCTAGTATTTTCTCTGGTCTGAGAGATGTTCAGGTTTAGCTTTATTGTAATTACAAATGTGCTGCAGGTTCTTTGGATGGAGATTAGGTTTAAAAAATGCTTATTTATTCAAATATGTTAAGCCAGATTTACACTTTCTTTTTCCGTATGAATGGTTGTTGCGATTTGTTTTATTCCATTGATCAAATTCTGGTAGAGGCCAAAGATTTTCCTGCAGTGTGACTTCTACAAAGAATGGCCAATCCGTAAACCAATAATAGTGCAAAAACCGATGATGCAACAAGCACAACAACTTCAAGCCGGAAGGAGAATGAGTGATACAGAATGTGTTGCTAAGTGATGGCGTAAAACTCAGTTCGAATCTTCTTCTGCCATCATTTTTTGACATTTTTCTGACCACTGAGATCCTACAGTGTTACATAAAAGGTTCAGATGATCAGACAGTCCGACAAAGAACAATCGTAAAAGACCTGAAAAAGGCATAGTGGACATCTGGATTCAGTTAGTTACAGTTTTTCTTCTAATACAAGTCTTTAATCTCCTTTGAGTCCCAGATATGCCTGAATAATAGAATTCTTTTGGTATTTGTGGTCAAGTTATTTAGGTTGGTAAACATCCATTGCCCATGTTAGTCCCCCTACAGCCGGGGCTGACTGCTGTCCAGTGTGTGGCTCTATGAATAGGCTCTGTGAGTTGGGCAGCACAGCTTTGATAAGTGTGTTGATGACCTCATAGCATTGTCTTGTGCTGAACATTGACGTATTTTTCCCCCCAACAGTCTGTGAGGACAACTAACCATTTGATGCTGCTATCTGGCTCGTAATAACGCTCATTCAAGTGTAACGAGGTTTGACGCTGTGGCGTCCTTGTGGTGTCATTCTCAGTGTTTGCATGTTTGTACACGGCAGGTGGGTGATGTGGTGCTGGTAAAGGAGGATGAGACGTTCCCCTGTGACCTGATCCTGCTTTCCACCAGCAGAGACGATGGCACCTGTTTTGTCACCACTGCCAGCTTGGATGGCGAGTCGAGTCACAAGGTGATTAAGCACCTCAAAGTGGTGTGCTTTCCAAATACTCCCATTGCTGAAGGAGGAGAAGTGAAACGTGGTTTGCTGCTAAGTCGGCATAAAGAAAACTTTATGTAGATTAGTTAAGCTTTTTCTTTAATACTTGTAGTCAAATTAAGCTGGTTAAGTTAAATTGAGTTTGTAATATAGTGTGTGTGTGTGTGTGTGTGTGTGTCCGTCCTTGGCATGCTGACTGCTTCTCCCCACACAAAGACCTATTATGCAGTTCAGGACACCAAAGCCTTTTATACAGAGAGGGAGGTGGACCAACTGCATGCCACAATAGAATGTGAACAACCCCAACCAGATCTCTACAAGTAAGTTCTCACCCCCTCATATAAACAACTCAAAGGTCATCCTTGTGTTTGCCTTTTAAAGCCTTTTGGCAGACGCTCTTATCCAGAGCTAGTAAAATTTGATTTCTTTTGTACAACCGACTGATTGTCGGTTAGGGGCCTTGCTCAAGTGAATGATTGGTGGGGCTAGTAATCAAACCCTGGTCTGTCTGATACATCTGTGTGTGTATGTGTGTAATACCTATATTATTGTTTCTCTCTCTCTCTCTCTCTCTCTCTCTCTCTCTCTCTCTCTCTCTCTCTCTCTCACACACACACTCTCTCTCACACACACACTCTATCTATCTATCTATCTATCTATCTATCTATCTATCTATCTATCTATCTATCTATCTATCTATCTATCTATC
>JAOTRA010000020.1:3090792-3101604 GCA_026260255.1 Pseudolaguvia tuberculata
TATATATATAGCACTTTTAACAGTATTGTCAAAGCAACTTCTGGTCCTTTAACAGATTTAGCTAATGGAAAAGGTGCAGCAGAAGATCACAAGTTGAAATCCCAGCACCACCAACCGAGCTGCTATTGCAAAACAATGAACTGCTCAGTTCTATGAATGTGATAAATATAAGGCACTTTGAGAAAAGGGTGTCTGTCATATGCAATAACCATCTACAACCAACCATCATGCAGTCCCAGGTTAAGAGCTTTGGTTATTAAACATCTTCAGTCATCATTAGTTGCCTAACTAAGTGTTTCATAATGATTTAAAACGTGGCATGAATGAAGAATAAGAAGTCAGTACCCGTGGGGAGTATTTGCAAGAATTTCTCTTCTCAAAAGCTTATTGAAAAAAACAAAACCTTTTCAACGAAAGATGAAGACTTCCGAATATAACTCTGGCAGACTATTTCACAATTTGGAAGTGACTACCATAACTACACTATAACAAACGTCCAGTTAGAAATGAAAAGGATACATAAACACTATATTTCATTCACTAGTAAGACCTTTCAGTCCAATTTTGTGCTCGACTGTGAGATATCTCTTCATTCAGCTCTAACATTTATTAGTGAGATCAGACACTAATGTCAGGTAAGGTGGTCTGGGGTTGGTCAGTCACCATTCCAGTTCATCCCAAATGGCTTCAGTGGTTGTAAGAACAGAACTTTGTGTGGACCACTGGTGTTTTTCACTTTAATAATAACCCAGGATATGATAATGGAGGTCAGGGTCATTGCCATGCTGGAACAGTGTTGGAGTCTCTTGGTTCCAGTGAAGGAATTATGTAATGCTACAACGTACAAAACCATTCTAGATCAACTGTGGGCTTCCTTATTTGTAGTAACGTTTTGGAGAGGAACCATATCATGGATCTGTGTACTGTGATCTAATTTTGGTGAAGTTTGTTGTGCAGATTCTCTGGTTTCCTCCCACAGTCCAAAAACATGTACATTAAGTTGATTGGTGATACTATGTTGCCCAATGGTGTATGTGTGTGTATGTGGCTGTTTGTCTCCATGTGGCCCTGTGATGAATTGGCCAAATGTCCAGAATCCACCTCTACCTTTGGCCCAATGACAGTTGTGATGGACTCTGGTGTATTGGATAAGCCGTTGTAGACACTACGTTTTTCATGTTGTAGGCGACTAGAACAAGCAACTTTCTCCTGAAGAGGATGCTTGTTTTGATTTCAGGAGCATGAGGAGCTGTTTTTCCGGGCGCTATGCTTATGTCACACAGTGCAAGTGAAGGAGGAAGAGACTGTGGACGGCATTAAGAAGGGAATACACCAGGGAAAATCTTCATCCTTTTACATCTCCTCTTCTCCTGATGAGGTGGCTCTGGTGGAAGGCATGAAGAGGTAAGAAAACACACACTGACACAAACAGTTGAACATGCATTAACAATGAGCAATGGAAAAGTAACACATACACACACACACCGTGATAGCAGGATTTAACACTTAGCTATTTATTTCTATAATGGAAATTAAAGTGAGACGTGTTATTGCTTTCACTACCTCAGAACACACCGATCCTCCTGAGACTCTGAGATTAACAGCCTATTCTGCTCATTATTACTTTGTATTAACCTCATATGAGCAGACAGCACAGGCGAACGTGTGTTATTAACTGATTACTGCAGTATGAATATAAATTAAAGTGACATCATTAATATGGTATAATAGTTTTATTATGTTTTGTTTCTACTAACTACAAATCTACAAATTCATTTTTTAAAGAAATAGTTGAAGATGGCTTTGATATCCGGAAGTGCATTTCTTAGTCCTTTTGTCTATATATGGAATTAAAGGGGCTCAAATGATTGTAGATTGAAAAACTAGGAAGAACTGGGTTCAAACCCTACCATCATCAGTCAGCCATTGTTGGGTCAAATGTGCACTGTGCTGTATAGTAAATGTGATAAATCTACTGGAATACAGAAACTACTAGCAGTAAATACTTGTTGTAATAATTAATACTACAGGCTATACAAGCAAAATAAGTGTTTATATTCATTCATTCATTCATTCATTCATTCATTCATCTTATAACCTGTTTATTCCCTAATTCGAGGTAACAGGGGTCTGGGCCCGGACAGGTTGCCATTCCATTTCAGGGCCGCACATAGATGAACATGCATGCACGCACACTCACTCCTATGGGCCCATCCCATTATTATTTCAATAAAATTATGATTGTTATCCATCATCATCATACTAATCATATGGTAGGATAACCAGGTTGGTTGATGTTGCCGGGCTTTTTTAATATATATTTTCATTTTTTCTTGTTTTTCTCCCCATTCAAATGAATTGAAATGCTGGTCCTGTTGTAACACACCTCCACATTAAACCTGGCTCATTGGTCGCTTATTAAAACCCTCGGTCTGTTGTTAGGCTTGGCTTTACCTACCTGCGATTGAAGGACAACCACATGGAGATCCTCAACAGGGAGGAAGAGATTGAGAGGCAAGTCCACAGCTCTGCATAACACGCTATAATTATTGTATGCTGCTAACATACAATATTAAAGTGTAACGTACACTACATCTCAAGTACACTGCTATAATCACTGCTCTTAGCATAGGAGTTATAACTATCTTATAAACGTTCCGACGAGCTGTAGTCTAGACATCCAGCTGCACGGTAAGGTTAATTACAAGGTGTGTAGGAACGGGTGTGTTTTATGGGCTTTTTAAGTCTAACAGACATAATGTGTGTGACCTTCATTTCTTCCATGGAGGACCAAGCACATGTCTGAAATGGCTGTAGTTAGCATAACAACATGATGCCTTACAAAGAAATGCACAAGGGAACACACACACACACATACATCATACACTATATTTACACACACTATGGTGACAGTTTTAGATCATAAAGATCGATGTACCAAGTGTACACAACCTCTTAGTTTGAGTGTGTATTGTGAGGTTATCTGTGTTTGAGTCACTTAGTTACTCACTTATTTTGGCTCAAGGATGAATAATCAAGTTGACATTTCAGCTACGGTGCCCATCTGCTCATACTGGTCTGTGTGTTTGTGTCTGTGTGTGTGGGGGTCTGTGTGTGGGTCTGCCTGTGTGTGTGATTTCAGGTTTGAATTAATGGAGGTGTTAAACTTTGACTCTGTGAGACGGAGGATGAGTGTTATCGTCAGATCCAGCTCAGGTATAAGCATTATTACACAGCACATTCCACCATCAGGAAGAGACTCTGTAAAGCAGGGGTGGCCAGCCAACATTTTTTACTGTTACAGCAAAAAAGAGCCACATCATATACATGGGCACACATGCACATCACCCACCCCTTCTCGTCACACTCATAAACTCTCAGTTCAACCAATATTAACAATAATAACAAAAATACCGTATTGAGCTCAAGCAAAGAGACTTCGATATGAACGTAAGGCGATAAGGAACGTAAGGAAACCAGGCAAAGAGCCGCATGAGGCTCGGACTAATAATATTAATTAATAATATTACAATAAAATACATCAAATATATCAATTATTTGTTTCATTTGTGTCATGTGATAACGGGATATGCTATCAGAAAACAGTATTTACATTGTACTAATATAAAATTTGATATGCTAAAATGATGAGGTGGTGCGGTGGCCTATAGGTTGGTAGGTCGCCTCACAGCGACAAGGTCCAGGGTTCGATTTCCGGACAAGGGGTATTTCTGTGCTGAGTCGCCACCAAACATTAGATTGATTGGTGATTCTAAACTGCTTATAGGAATGAGTTTGTGCAAGGTTGTTTGTCTGTGTGGCCCTGTGACAGACTCCAGGGCGTGCGTGCGTGCGTGCGTGCGTGCGGGTGCGCGTGTGCGTGCGTTTCCCTGCCTACACATAAACACTGCATATTTACTCAACTGGGACAGTATGTGATAAGCATTCTAATGTAACCTACCTTCCTACTGATTCGACATGCTGATAGAAATCAGTTGTACAGGTGTCAGCCATTATTAGCGTTTTTTTTTATTTTTTATAATTTGTTCATCTGTATGTTCTCTTTCTCAGGGGATTACTACCTGTTCTGCAAAGGTGCTGACTCATCCATTTTCCCCCGAATCATCGCAGGGAAAGTAGACGAGGTCCGAGCTCGGGTAGAGCATAATGCCGTGGTGAGCAAAAATGGCTTCATTTATCACTCCACCTGATCCTATTTATAGCCCAGAGATGGACTAATGCCAGCGCCTTCAGCACTCTTCTGTGTTTCTTTTTTTCTTTTTTTGCTTGGCTAGGACTTTTTTAATCAGCATGGCTTCAGGATTGTAGAAAAATAAAGCCCTAAACTTTACACTGCACAAAATAAACATATAAATATGAGAATTACATTCATAGTAAAAAGAAAAAAAAAAAAGGATCTCTGTTTTATTAATGAACAAAATGTCTAAAAATTATTATTCCATTGACTTTGTTTGTCCTATCACACATTCTGGTCCTTGGGAAAGTTTTTCCATTCCTAGCGGCTAAATTTCGGTGTCAGAACTGTCATCAATCTTAATTACAGGTCCAGATTAATAGTTTGAGTGTTAAGGGCCTTTCTTAAGGACCTACAGGTGGCACCGTGCCAACTTACAGGCAATATACTAGGGCAGATCAGAAACGATCAAGGAAGTGGGTGAACATCTTGAAGAAAATAAGCAAAAACAAGTAAATATGTAGCAATTTGGAAAAAAGCGCAACAGAGCAGTGGCAGGTTGGTGGTGCTGGGATTTGAACCCACGATCTTGAACACCTGACCACTCGGCTACCGCTCGTGCTTTTTCTCGTTCTTTATCAGTATTTCTCTTTCTGGTCAGCTTCTTCCACTGCAGGCAGATGAATCTATTAATATGATTGTGTTACTGTATGTGTTCACTGTAAACTGTATCCCATGATTTTTGTCTATTAGAATAGAAAGACATATACTTACTGTAGGGTACATACTTATCATGTCCTCTCTCTGTCCATCGGCACTTTAATATCCAAACATTTCCAATATCCAAACATTTTGGTTTGATTTTTCCACCTCAGGAGGGTTTACGGACCCTTTGTGTAGCGTACAAGAAGCTTTCCCAAGAAGCCTACGAAGAAGTGTGTCATGTCATCAACAGCGCTAAGCTGGCTCTGCACGAGCGTGACAAGAAGCTAGCCGAAGTCTACGATCAGATCGAGAGGGATTTCATCCTCCTGGGAGCAACAGCTGTCGAGGACAGGTGAGTCATGAATCAATGAGTGAAAAGGAATCGCGAAAGAATTTCCATCTGATGTTAATGGAATGGTCCCTCTTGTGCATGTCAGTTGGGTTTGTACTGATACAGCAGTCATACGTGTCCATCCGTCAGGCTGTGGTGTCAGCAATTAAAGTTGGAGGGTAAAGTAATTAGAATCCCTCTTAAATTGATTTGTGGCTTGTTGATAAAGTAGATGCAGGCATTGCTCTCAGATGCCTTTCAGACCGGATGATATATGCACAGGTAATAGTCAAGCGAATCGTGTGCGCGCGTGCGTGCGTGCGTGCGTGCGTGCGTGCGTGCGTGCGTGTGTCACAAGAAATAAAATATGTTCTTCTAATAAGGTGTCGTGGTGGTTGTAGTGGTTAGCACGGTTGCCTCACAGAAATAAGGTCCCGGGTTTGGTTCCTGGGCAAAGGGGTCTTTCTGGTGATGAGTGCAGATAGGAGTGAGGGCAAGTGTGTGTTTGTTCATCTATGAGTAGCCCTGCGATATATTGGTGAAGCCCTGCCTGCTCTGTGTGCTGGGATAGGCTCCAGCAGACTCCTAAGGAATAAGTCGGTCGGAAGATGATTGAATGAATGTGTTACAAATATCAAAATCCTAATTAGTGGTGCGTGCGGGTCTGTGTGTTTGCGCGTGCGTGCCGGCCGGTGTCTGTCTGTGCGTGTGTCTGTCTGTCGGTCTTTCGGCCTGTGTGCGTGTATATACCAGATTCGATTCTTGACCTTTTCAGTCCCCTCCCCCTCTCTCTCTCTCCCATTCCATTCCTCTGTCCTTTCTGTTTCAATAGAAACAACCCTTGAGATAAGGATAAAGTTGTCCTGCATTATTTCTGATTGAAGAGCAGCTTTTTTTATTCCGTCATTTTCGTTGTGGTAAAATCATTGCCTATTTTCCGCATCGCCCTGATAAACAAATCACCAGTGTTGAAACCAGAGGGTGACATCCCACCTTCCCGCAATTTGTCTCTGCGGAACTGTACATTATTCGTCTTCAGGGTGTGCAGCTCGGAAAATGTGTAAGTACACCAAGAGCTTGTTGAACGTCCTCAACTTTACAGCAAAGTCATTTAGAAAATAAAGTGGCCTGAATTCCCTGATCTTCCTCTTGAAAGCCAAACTAAAATTGGATAAAATCATAGGTTAAAGGGTGAAATCAAATCTTTAAAAATAACATGTTTATAGTTTAGGGGTATAAATCCAAACTAAGAGAACGCTGCATACGGTGAAGGAAAGCGTTGATCTTGGAGCCGTACATGTCTTAGCAGCTCTTGAGTCGCAGTGCAGCAGGCGATGCTCAGCGGGGGGTTTCGTGCAGTAATTGTCTGGCACCAGAGCAGGACTGCGACTCCTTGCTGCTGTGCGGCTTAATTATCGAGTGAAGCAGCTTGTGACAGGACGACTCGGGATCGGCTTCTCTCACCGCTACCCAGAACTGAGCAGTGCTACTGTACGGTTAGTGAGAGTGCAAGTTCAGCAAAAATGTCAGAGTCTTCATGGCCGCTTGAATGATTCCTTTATTGTTTAGATAAATGTACTTTGGATGTCTGTTCTATTTAAATTTTTATTATTTACCCTGTCACTGCCACAGCCGTGTGGGTGGTGTGTTGACTATATACGCCATTATTGAAATCTTAGGGATCCTGAGTTCCTGGACTATTCCTTGTTCCACCCCCTCCTTTCTCTCTCTCTCTCTCTCCATCTCTCTCCATCTCTCTCTCCATCTCTCTCTTTATTTACTGTTCTATATATATTCATAGGAATTTGAACCCTTAGTGTGGGGGGACCATGGTAACCGTTATGTCACGCTATTATATATATTATGTATACAGTATATATGAAGTTATAAAGTGTGATGTCTATATTTTTTTGCTATTGCGTGTATTTTAAGACATGACACAACATTTTAAGACATCTTTCACTGGTTCCTATCCTTGTTCTCCAGGCTGCAGGATAAAGCAGCTGACACCATTGAGTCCCTCCACAAGGCAGGCATGAAGGTGTGGGTCCTTACAGGTGACAAGATGGAGACTGCGGCTGCCACGTGTTATGCCAGCAAACTGTTCCGCAGAAGCACCCAGATCCTGGAGCTGACCACCAAAAGGACAGAGGAGCAGAGCCTTCACGATGTGCTGTTCGAATTGAGCAGAACTGTACTGCGTCAACACGGCACCATGAGCAGGGACACCTTCTCTGGGTGGGCTTACAAAACAACCACACAACATGTACATAAACACAACTTGTTTACATCACTACAAATTTAGATAGATGGAGTAACTGGACAAACACACTCGGTACAGGGGCAGTGGTGGCTCAAATGGTTAAGGTGCTGATTTTTCTACTCCAGGTTTATATGCTGTATGTGACAACTAAAGATTTGAATTTAGCACACACACACACACACACACACACACACACACACACACACACACACACACACAAAACCTTTGGCATGTTAACAGTTGACAGCATTGTGTCTGTTCCTAGACAGTGTATTATAAAGCCTATGTTCCTTCTTGATTGTACATATAACCCTGTGTGTATACAAATGTTTCTGCAGACTGTCTAACGAATTCATGGACTACGGGCTAATCATTGACGGAGCCACTCTGTCCGCTGTGATGAAACCGGCACAGAGCGGTAGTACAGGAAATTACAAGGAGATCTTCCTGGAGATTTGCAGAAACTGTAGCGCCGTGCTTTGTTGTCGTATGGCTCCACTTCAGAAAGCACAGGTAACACTGAGCACCCTGTTCCTGTTCATGCTGGACATTTACGCTAATCATAGCACAGGGATGACATTCCGCTTGGCCAGTAACTTCCTTCTATTGTCATAAGGTTACGATCCTGGCAGAAAAACAACTTTATTGACAAGTATGTTTACGTACACACTAGGACTTGGTTTTGATGTCAGGCGCCTGCTGAACTTGATATATAGTTCTGGTGGGCACAAGGGGAAAAGTGTTCTTGTATCTGGCTGTTTTGATTGTTGGTGGCGTTGGCCAGAGGGCAACAGTATGAAGAAAAAGTGTGCTGGGTCGGACTGATCCAGGGTGATTTTCTTATCCCTTTTTCATCACTCTGTAAATGTAAAGATCTTGGAAGTTGGCATGGGCGCATCAAGAACTCTCCCAGAAGTCTGAAATCTAATTTTGTAGCTGAGCTAAACCAATCACTTATAGCTGAACATCGGATAGACCTCTACGATGGCCCAGAGATCCATCGCTCCACTTCTATGGAGCGAATCTCCAGTTGTTACAGTGCTGGTCAGTATGGTTGTAGGTTCGGTAGGTTTCCTCCTAAAGTCTAGTATTATCTCTATTGTTTTGAGGAACAGGTTGTTGTAAGACACCAAGCTCATTAACCCCCATGTTAAGACTCATGACTGTTGAGTCTTCTGCATGCTTGAAAGGGTTGCATAGGTCTTTGATATAAGTCTAACCAGACTAGCTAGCTGTCTTTAAGCTGGTGATCCACTGACGGATTGAGGTGGGCGGTCAGGCAAGGTGGCACTACAGTCCACAATTTAGTTCCTTGTACAAGTCCCAGGTCAGTCAAGGTATGGCAATCCCAAATAATTTGGTCCCCGTTTTAAAAAAATGCTCCACCAATCAGCTGCTTTGGTCATTATTTAGTCAACTCAAGTAAAGACATCATCAGGACCATGATTCAACACTCGATGTCTCAAACCACCAAAATAATATATATTTCAGATTTATATACGTATATCTTATATAATAGTTATTGGGTGGGCGGTGTGGTCGTGTAGTGGTTAGCATGGTCGCCTCACAGCAAGAAGGTCCCCAGGCAATGGGGTTTGCATGTTCCTGCACTTGGGTTTTCTCTGGGTTCTCTGGTTTTCTCCAATAATTTAAAAATATTTACTTTAGGTTGATTAATGATTCTAAATTGCTCATAGGAGTGGGTGTGAGTGTGTGGTTCGTATATGGCCCTGTGATGGACTGGTGACCTGTCCAGGGTGTACTCCTGCCACTTGAGTTTTGCCCCCATTTAAAAGGTTATTAATAACTTTAACTTTATTTTTTGAATTTTATTTATTTAACAATCTACCATGGTTAAAAATTCTTGGTAATTTTTTTCCTTTAAAAACGTTTAAGAAACTGAGTCACTTCCTGTCAGTCTAGAACATTTCAGTGCATGACCCCAATCCAATCTGTCTGTCTCACTGCTGTCTAAACTGTCACCAGGCAAATCTTTTTTATGCAGCTTTTCTTTCTGTCACATTGTGAAGACTGGTGGTACAGTATATTTAATGTAAGTCAAGCAGCACACCCAAATATTGACATGGATCATTTTCTCTTTTAGATTGTTAAGTTAATAAAAACATCGAAGGAGCATCCTATCACTCTGGCTATCGGAGATGGAGCCAATGACGTCAGCATGATCCTGGAAGCTCACGTGGGCATTGGTAAGCACTCCAACCAGCAGATATTTAAAACTATAAGCAAAACTATAAACTGCTGTATACTATTTAACTGTTCAATGATTCATCTGCACTGTGACGTAATGGTTAGCACGCCTCGTAGCAAGAAGAGTTTTCTTCAGGTACTCCGGTTTCCTCCTACATTCCAAAGACATGATTGGTCATTCTAAATTGCCCATAGGAGTGAGTGTGTATGTTTGTTCACCTATATGTGGCTCTTCGATTGACTGGTGACCTGTCCATGGTGATCTCCTGCCTTTCACCCTATCTGCATTGGGATAGGCTCCATCAGACCTCTGTGACCCTGTATATAGAGAATAAGCAGGTTAGAAGATAACTGGTGTGTCCGTATGATAGTACATCCATTTTTTCCTACAGTAGATCTTCTAGCAGCTTTTTTTCTTTTGATTTGCATAAGCCAGGTATCTAAATAAAAGTGATTAAAATTAAGTGCTTCCTTTATATAAACAATATTCATTCTTGTGATGCGCCCCCTTGTGACAATGAAGAAACTGTGTAAAATCATGACTAGGTACCATTCATTTATTTATTTTTGTCACAATCTTTTATCTCTTGTAATCTCTTGAAGTCTGTTTGTTTATTGTGTTTCTAGGTATTATGGGTAAGGAGGGAAGACAGGCAGCCCGGAACAGTGACTATGCAATTCCCAAGTTTAAGCACCTGAAAAAGATGCTTCTGGTGCACGGGCATTACTACTATATCAGAATATCTGAGCTGGTGCAGTACTTCTTCTACAAGGTATCCACCCAAGTCCATATCATAGTCTACTTTACACTTCTTCACTAATTTTACACTATTTCAGTCCACTCTCCTATACAACGATTTACACCACTTTTAATTTACACTGATTCAGTCCATTCCATTTTACGCTGATACACACCACTTTAATGTACAATGTTTCATTACACTGCTTCACTCCACTTCACTTTACACTGCTTGAATTTAATCCACTCTAACTTACACTGCTTCACACTGCTTCACTCTGTGTTACACTGCTTCACTCTGTGTTGCACTACTTCACTCTGTTACACTCTGTGTTGCACTGCTTCACTCTGTTGCACTGCTTCACTCTGTT
>JAOTRA010000020.1:3150050-3160658 GCA_026260255.1 Pseudolaguvia tuberculata
CACACACACACACACACACACACACACACACACACACACACACACACACACACACACACACACACACACTAAAAACCCCAGCGATTCTTTAGCTGTACTGTTAAAGTTTATTCATCCAGAGTCATCGAGTCATTTATTTATTTATTATTATTTATTTACAAATATTTAAATTCTATTTACATGATTTTTTTTGTTTAAAATCTAAATAAGAAAGAAAAAAAATCATAGAATAATAGTAATAACGATTATTGTTAATTGATTACTATTAATGATGTTCATATTTAATTTAATTTAATTTTTTTATTATTATTATTATTATTATTATTATTATTATTATTATTATTATTATTATTATTATTATTCGCAGTTTTTCTTTTCTTTTCAGAGTTTAATTTTAATAATATTAAATACTTCTGCCTACACCCGCCCCCTCTCCAATCCGCTACAAAAATACAGCAACATTTCCTGGTAAATGTTTGATAAAAGTAAAACCACACCTTTAAAGGTATGAAACAATATACACATTCATTTCATTCTTGACTTTCCATTGCTTTCACTGGATATCTGTAATGATCTGTGTAATAAATATGATTGTACCAGACCTGCTCAGATCGTCCATTAATTGATAGTTGAAAAAGAATCTACATACAGCGGTGGGGAAACACAGTTAATAAATTAATCATCACACTCATCACTCCAAGAAGAATAGACATAGTGATTATGTAATTAGACGTTATTTGTAGAATTGCACTATTTGCTTTGACAGTGATAACAGTATTCCAGCTGGCCAGTACAGCTAATAAAACAAGAAAATAAACAACAAACAAAAGTATTTCACATCACATAGTCAGGGAAAATCCTTTTTCATTTTCTTTGGTCGAGATTAGCGAGAAATACCGTCCATATTTCAGTTATTCTGTATTACGAGTGTCTATGTGACTGATTAAAGTAGAAATAAAGAACGCTTTTATTTTATTTTAATTTCTTAAATAGTAAATTATTTGTAAATAATTCTAATTTACAACAAAATAGAAAAACAATCAAATAATTACCTCTACTTTCACCACTCTAATAATAGGAGGCGAATGACACACGGGTATAAAGTGAGAGTAAGATGAGAGGTGAGGGAGTAAGAGTGGGTACCAATGAGACTGAGACCAGATGGAGATGAAAATGAGAAGGGACGAGCACGACAGTCAGATAGAAACAGGATGGAGATGTAAGGTATTCTGTAGATGAGGATGAGACAGGATGCAGAAGGGTGTACGGATTCTTCAGTCTGCTTGGACAGAGAAGTGGGTTTGAACCTCTCTTGAACCTGAGAGCACGAGCACCTGACAGATGTTGACCGTGTGAAAGCGCGCGCCACAGTCCTTCAACCTGTTTTAAAGCTTAATTGGGCGAGGAGGAGGGGACGAAAAAAAAGAGAGAGAGAGAAACAGACAGTGAAAAAATAGATAGATAGAGAGAGGAAGCGAAAGAGAGAGAGAGGGGGGGGATAGTTGCGCACCATAGTATGAAAATCGGAACCAGGAACAATCTGTATCCTCCCCTTCAGCACACAGAACCTCAGTGTTGGAACCTCAGCGCGCTCGGAGTAATTTGTACCGAATTTATTTTGGATAGAGCGGGGATCCCTGAAAGATCTTAACAAGACCCTAAAATACATATGGGAAATACATATGGGAAAAATATTTAAAAACTCATTGCCCATGAGTATTTAATGGATTCTTCCTATTTTGTAAGGTACCAATAGAGACAAACCCTTAACCAGTCTATATTTCTAATTATTAAATTAAAATTAAACTCATGGCATGGGCTCCAACTAACCCCTGTGACCCCGAATTAGGGAATAAGCGAGTAAGAATATGAATGAATGAATGAATGAATGAATGAATGAATGAATGAATGAATGAATGAATGAATGAATGAACGAATGAATGAAATCCTGCACTGTGAATCCACATCTTACTAAAAATTGCACATAGTCAAATATTGAATAGGCAAAAATTGTTTTTCCTTTATTATAATGCATTATTATATTTTATAAGTCGAATGCACAAAAATAGCTTTTAATAATATCTTTGTAAGTCAGAAATCCGATTGATGATCAATCAGGTACAGGTGTCCGCTTATCTCTTACAGTCAGTGTAATTATATCTAAATAGATTTTTCTTGATCATTATTTATTTTTGATCTTTTCGATTCACCTGCAAATTAACATACTGGGCAGTTCAGTATAAATAAACATGAATCTATATTCAGAGCTAAACAAGTGATTCAGTTCCTACACGCAAACATGGTCCATATCATTAACATGAACTAATGTGTTTATCATGGGTAAAGGAACAAACAGCATAGACAGCATTATGGCTATTATTATTTTATATTATACGGGGTAATTGGGTAAGTTGTGACTGTCAAAAATACAGTGGAGTTTCTTAATGAAAGAAATTATGTTTTCTTTCTCTGGAAGAAACTTTTTCATGCATGGACAAGTGAAAGATTTACTGTTTTAGGTTCATTTGTGTGCCACATGTGTTTGTTCTGTTTAAACCGCTTGTACTTGCTTAACATGTCAGACTCATAATTCATTCGTCCATATTAAAGCAATGCAACAATTAAAATATTAACATAAAACCATAAAACATTATCTTCACAACACACTAGTCTAAACTATAAAACTGCAAAATAAGTCATGTTTACAGTCACACACACTGACACACATACACACACCCCAGTATAGGTACACAGCATGTTTCCACCTGCTTGCGCTTATATTCCTGCTGTTAGTTTGGGAATCTCTAAGCCCACAGGCCTGTCCTATCCAGCCAGCAAGCAGAGTCAGCTTCACAGGATCAGCTGAAGCGTCCAGAAACACGTTAGTGCACGATGGGGGTTAACACTATCAAAGACATTTTTCTCTATCGTGTAAGCTTCCTGTCACAGCAGCTGTCAGGTCTACTGCATTAGCTCTGATTTGACAAGGCGCAAAGACATAGCCATAGCTGTGACCTAGCCAGGGCCTCTCAGTACTGTCATCTAGTTTGATATAAGCAAGAATGTCAAAAGGTGATGCGATAGAGGTGGATGTATTTTATTTTGTATACATAAGGGTTGAAAAAAATCCTGTAAAAATGTTCTCAGTATCTCAATTTTTGATGAGTGACGGCAAGTGAATTGAAAAGGATTCGTATAACCTTCAAGTATGAAAGTGCAGTGAAACACAAGAGGATATAAATAAATAGAACTCAGTGAACTATATGCTTTATTCATGTGAGAACTTAACAACCTGTTAAAAAAAAATTCCAGCCTTTATCAACAATATGATTCTATAATCATTTTTATTGACACCTGCCTCTCGCCCTATGTGTGCTGGGATAGGCTCCAGCAGACCCCGGTGACCCCAATTAGGGAATAAGCTGATAAGATGATGAATGAAAGTTATTGTTATAGTTACAGAAGGATTTGCAAGTTTATTCTATTCTATGCTCACTATAAACCTAAATTGAAACCTAAATTAAATTAAAATTCACATGGATTTTAATTTAATTGACTTTAATAATCCAAAATAATGGGGTTTTTTTTAGTGTGATGTCATGAAATAACCACACAATTGTTCATGGTTCCATAAAAGGCTTTTCAAAGACATTTTAAACATATTAAATATAGTGGAAAATAATCAAAAGGGTTAGAGACGCCAAACACTTTCCACTATAATAAAACACTTCTTGTATAATCGAAACATCACCGTATACGATGAAGGCTAATCAGCCCATGTTTACCAATCCAGCTGTAGTTATTTATTTACAGTAACAAAAATATTTCCTGCATCACAATTTCCATAAAAAAGAATGTTGTTATATTCTGTTTTGTAATTCATTATAATCATTCGATGAAGCTTGATTGTTAAGATTAGGAGTGGGTTATAGCCTCTTGTGTATAAAATAAATGTATTCACATTGTCCTAATAAGAATTTGTATGGTTTTATCAAAAGGAAACAGGTTCTAGAAAATTCCTTATCATTAAATACATAATAGTGGCACAAAAGACCTTAATGAAAGCCTAAACACTCAATCTGAAGCAGCCACTGGAACCACATGAGTTTTTGCTTTGAATCTAATGCTTGTACTAATAAATCTTTGTCCACCGCAAAAGAGTCTCTCCTAATAACCCTCTAAAAATAGCAACATATAACTGAAATATATATATTTTTGTCAGTTAATCATTACACCCTTACTGATTAATAACTAATGACCAGGATAGGATTTTGGCAGCTTGTGAAACCACTTACTCAGAACGGCTCTTTTAATGGTCCCAACAGCCTTATTGTATTCAACTACATCTGCCTTCTGGAAACACATCTATAATTACTCTCTGTGTCAGCCATTAGGAGGCTAATGGACTTTGGCTCTAATGACCATTAGACAAGGCATGGGTTCTAGCTTTGGTCTTAATGTAGCAGTCCAGTAGCCTAGTAGTAGAAAAGGAAGTGATCACTAGTCAAACACTAGTTTGTAGCTCATATTGGTAAACTAATTAAGATGTTAATTAGGCTACTCGTGTGTGGGTGCGTGTGTTAGAAAGTAAAAAAAAAAGGTTGATTAGTCGCCTTTCTTTTTATACCCTACTGAGCAAAGAAAATCCTTTTCCAACCCTTACAAGGATGGAACTGGAGCCATTTTTCTCTCTATCAAGATACCTTACATGATCGCTTTCTACACCATTAGACTACCTGATCAGTAAACAAGTTCGTACTTACAATGAATGAATGAAATGAATGAATGAAATTCAGATGTACTTCATTTGCCATGTTGATATTGTTGGGGTTAAATGCCTTGCTCAGGGGTCCAACCTAATGGTGCTGAGAATCAAACCCTGGTCTTCCATTTAGCAGTCAAACACCTTAACTACCTCACTTAACTTGTTTCACTTCTACACCTTCTACACAGTCGTTTCTCCCGTGGCTTCATGGGATACTTAAGGGTGCATTGTATACATACTATGTATTCCAGGCAGGAGTAACAGATCTTCCAGGAAGTTTTCAGGTACCTTATTTAGCATACTAAGGATTTAAACATACTATTCGTCTCAATAATTTGTAGTATGTGATTTTGGACAGGGGCCTTTGTGTCTATACTTAGGAATTTGTAGTACTTCAGCAAATCTAGGTAAGCAAAACAAACAAATCAATCAATCAATCAATCAATCAATCAATCAATCAATCAATCAATCAATCAATCAATCAATGAAAATCACCCAGACTGAACTATTAAATTTGATCTAAATTGAACTCTGGATGATTTTCATTGATTGATTGAACTAGAGTTTTTCCACATTGAGGCATGTCAGCTTCTCTTAAAGATGCTCTGTTAAAGATTATTTAATCCTTTTTTCCTGTGAATATAATCACTAAAATGAGTGAGACCTCACAGAGTATGACGACTTTGAATATAGTTTTACATTCCTTTTTCGAAACATCAAAACATTGGCCTGTTGAAGATGTAGAAATGTCCTTAAAGAGATGATTTGTGAACTTATGAATGACATCCTGATGAGTGAACTTAGACATCCTGCACAGAACTCCTCGGAACATCCCCATAGACATGTTCTAGCAAGAAAAAACCTAAACAAACCCTAAAACCTTAGTAATAAGTGGGGTATTATAAGAATAAAGGAGGGTACATTTAGGATGATGTTCAACAAGCAGTTGTAGGTGCATTGCTCAGGTATTTTTTGACAGGACATTTTAAGTGTTTAGAGCACAGGTGTCCAAACACAGTCCTGGTGAGCTGGTGGCAGGCACGTTGGAGTTTTTAGTCTTTAGGTAGAAGTTGTAGTAGTTAAAACAAAACCTATTTCATTCATTCATACAGTAATCTTCTAACCCGCTTATTCCTTAACTCAAGGTCAGAGGGGTGTGCTGGAGCTTCTCAACCTAATGTTTTTGGACTGAAGGAGGAAACTGAGTACCTGGAGAAAAACCCATAAGCATGGTGAGAACATGCAAATTCCATATAGAAAGACCCCATGCCTAGGAATCGAACCCGGGACCTTTTTGCTGTGAGGTGACCGTGTTAACGACTTTGCTACCGTGCTGCCTACAGAACATATTGAATGGATTGTATTTAACTACTAAGTTTTCGCATCAGGAAAAAAATGCTAACAACTGCTCCTTCTGAGACATCTAAAGCCACTCAACCGCATCTTAACAATCTGCTGCTCATGCTGTGTCATAGAACAGATCCTCATACCACATGCATGACCTCACAGATTCCCACAGTCTGCCATCCCTCCACCCGAAGAGATTAACTCAGCATCTCATTTATTCACATTAACCATTAATGACTGAGAATTACGGGATAAACTGTTCTACTACTCAATGGGGTTAGTTACGTTTTCCTTTTAAGGAATGAAGTTGTAGATCTTTATACATTTGATTAAGGTCAATCACGACTCAAAACTGATTTGCTGTAACTTTTTTCCCTCTCCCAACAACAGCTTCTCTTGGAACAGCAGCTCTCGTCATCTCGACTATCATCGCTTATAATCTTATAATCCTTATAATCCGTCTACAAGGGTCAGCCGCCCCCATCCAAATAACCATAATCTCATTACACCTCCTATGAAAGTTTCATATTTATCTACTGATTTCAAATGAAAGTAATAAGGCTTCTTACCCACCCCCTGTTCTGATCTCCGTCACTAGAAAAAACCCTAATCATATTTTGCCCCTATCTGAAAGCAATCAGTAATTGTGTGTGCAGCAGCAGAATGAAGCGCAGCGGCAATAACGGCCAGCAACAGCAAAAGCCGCCAGTGCAGCTGGGCTAATTAAATTAAAAATGACGGTAGGCCTGGTGCTATAGGCACATCACATTCATAACTATTCAAAAAAAAAGGAGACGGGGTGATGGAGGTTGTGTTGTAATGGATGTTGAGGTGTTTGATGTTGAAGAGTCTTGATAGTGGGCTGCTATGGGATTAATGTGCTAGTAGTAGAGAGAAGAATTGGGAGGGGGGTCGTTAATAAGCAGCAGTAGTTTGTCAATGGGGGCAGATAAATAAACCTTAAACGGTCTTCATAATTCTAAAATGTTTTTAACTCTGTTGAATAATTGCAGTTTATTAAACAGCAATTTCTGCGGCGGCGCGGTTGTGTAGTGGATAGCACGATCGCCTCACAACAAGAAGGTCCCGGGTTTGAATCCCGGGCCGGGATCTTTCTGTGCGGAGTTTACATGTTCTCTCCGCACTTGCGTGGGTTTCCTCCGGGTACTCCGGTTTCCTCCCACAGTCCAAAAACATGCAGATTAGGTCGATTGGTGAGTTCATAGGAGTGAATGTGTGTGTGAATGATTGTTTGTCTATATGTTGCCCTGGTGACCCGTCCAGGGTGTACCTCTCGCCCTATGTGTGCTAGGATAGGCGCAGCAGACCGCCGTGACCCCGGAATTAAGCGGGTAAGAAGATGAATGAATAAACAGCAATTTTATAGATTTATGCTGCTGTTCCAAACAATTTGGGACAAGTGAATACAAGGCTGTATATTTCAACATATATTACAAAGACTGGTAAAGAAAAAAGTAAAAAAAAAAAAAAAAAAGCTTTAAAATATAGTTTAACAAGGTTAAACCTAAAAGCTCTGAAAACAGGTTTCCAGATCGTAACCATGCCAGGTTATTACATTATCTCAGCTCAGTATCGAAACCATTCATTTTGATTCATTTCAATAATTTATTCTTTTACTTAATATACAGGAAAAAGCTGCACAATATGAACTAGAGTACGTTCTAACAGCTCGATGCCATATGGCCCGCGGCAGTGTGGAGTCTGTCTGTTTGTGGTGTTTAAAGCTGCTAATCTTGTTTTTGAGCTGTTCTGACAGCGCTACAAATTAGCGCTGACATGCTAACAACACATACGAAACGCTCTTTACCCCCTGAAATCAAGCCCCACCGACTCATAATGACCTCAGTGCTCTCTTTCCCACTCTTTCTCACTCTCCCTCTCTCTCCCTGGGGCCACATTAGCCATCAATGACATCCTCCCTTTCTCTTCCCTCTCCCCTCTTTTACTCTCTTTTTCTTTCCTCCACCAGGAGACTACCCCAGACCACTACTTTTTTTCCTTTTGAGGATAAAGGGCAAGAGAGAAGGGGAGCCTGTCGGGGTTGAGAGTGAGGCCTCTCAGCTGGGTGGCCCTCCTTCAAACCTTTCCTCTTCTTCCTCCTGTCTCCAAGAGCCATAAATGAGGTTATCCAGTCCGTTTACTTTTTCAGGCCGACAACCAGCTGCGTTCAAAGGGTTCGCTCACCATACCTGGCCTTTCCTTTTCAGCCACTCCACGCACACACATATACACACGTACACATCTCTTACCCATTCTCATCACTCATTAATGCTTGAATAAGGTACCTCAGCTGGCTGTTAAGATGTTTTTCACTACACACCAGAGAATAGAAGGGGGAAAAAAGAGAAGTAAATAGGAATGAATAGGTGGAAGGTATAGAAAAATAATTAACTACTGTAGACTTTGTAAAGAGGTTAAAAGCAGGAAATCACTCTTACTATAGAAAACATCACTGTGGCTGTATTTTACTCATATATTTAGTTAGATAGAATTGTAATCCCACCCTTTTTTATGTTTGTTAAATATTTAATTCTACAGACATGCAAATTGCAACTAATTCGGCATGTGCTTTATTAATTAATTATTATAATTAACATAACAATATCTGACTTTATAAAAGGTAGAACAATAACGTTTGTCATTTCAATTTAGTTCAAAATATGAAATACATTTTCTTTACAGGTAAATTAAATTTCATTTAAAAGCATTTTAAAACAAAAACTACCTTAGAAAAGTATGGTTGATCAGCTGATTGATTTTAAATATTTTTCCCAATAAACTGATATTAACAAAAATTGTTTAATGATTTTGAAAAATTGTTTAAAATTATGTTTTTGCTGCTTAAAATAAAGTATACCAAACACACAACAGTATTACAATCAACAGTGAATCCTTTGATACACTGCTATTAAATATATTGATGCAGACACACATTCTACGTAAGCGTGCCATGCTGACAATCCACATGTGTGTACTTGAAATGAAAGCCAAATAAGATCCAAATAACATTTAAAAACAAAACCAACTCTTACAAGAACTACTGTTATTGTTTAGCTACGTTTTGCCTCGGTCTGTCATATTATTTTGCTAATCTGATTTCATCTACTGTGGTAGCCACCTCCTTTCTTCCCACCCATTTGACATTTCTAAAACAGAAATCTGATGCTTTCTCCTCCCTTACTCTATCCTTGCTTTTTCACCTCAGGTGTCTAGTCCTAGTCTAGTCCCTGTGACCCACCTCAAAGAAACTTCAAGACCTTTTCTGGAGGTTGGACTGTAGCATAGAGAGAGAGTCTGATAGTACAAGAAAAAGACACAGCAAGAGCTTTCCCTCAACTTCTTCCTTCTGTGTAAGACGATGACGAATCTCTCATCTTCTGCCTCTCTCAGCTGCTCCATCACATACACCTTCTTGCAGCTTTCTCAGCTTTTGATATGTCTTTATCCCCACACCATCGGTCCAGTCTTTACATAGCAGATGAAGTTCCATCGGGAAAGACGCATCTCTACTCGTTTACTCCGGAGCTTTAACCTGATCCCGCCCAGACCTCAGTCTCTTTAGGCAATAGACTGGTTTATTTAATTTTCCACTATAATGGTGATCTTTGAATGAAGAGCTAGTGGTGGGAAAAATGGAGTGAGAGAGAGAGATTTGTAGAATGTGAGGCAGCATTGATCAACAAAAGAAAAAAAAGAGAATTTGAAGCAAGCGAGAGAAAAGAAAAAAAGTGAGCCCAGAGAAACAAAAGCTAACAGCTACCACTATTTTGATTCATCCAGTACCTCCCGCATGCCCTATTTTTTTTTTTTTTAAATTACATCCAATGTGTGATATCTATTGTGGTGGGAAATGACAGTGAACAATGTAAGCAGGGTCTTGGCAATTTTCACAGGGGCTTATTCACGCAGAGCCAACCGCTGCTGTACATTTAAGCCCATGAAACACTTCAATAAAAGGCGCATCGGAGGGGGACGATGGGCGATCATTGTGAAGGACAGTGTAAACAAAAAGGCATTGGAGAACAGGCCTGGACTGTGTTAGCGTATAAAAAAAACTGTGCTTAATTCCCAGCCGGATGGGTGTTTTTGGAGGGTGAGCGCATGTTGGTTTTTTTCTGTCCATGGCCCTGCCCTCTGTGACCATGCCAGCGTCAGACTGGGAGGCCCAGACACAGTATTTAAAGGGATGAAGGAGTGATTTCAAAGTGAGACAGAGACAGGATCATGCCAGAATATGAAGCATTGCTGTGTTTCATGAATTTATTCTATTCATTTAGTAAACAGGTTGGTGTTTATTTACACTGAGTAGATTATATTATTCTCCATATACCTGCTTCTGGGTTTTTCTGCACCATTCCTCTTGTAGAGACCAAGCTTGCTCTATTCAAGTAACTCCAATCTCCCACACACACACACACACACACACACACACACACACACACACACACACACACACACACACACACACACACACA
>JAOTRA010000020.1:3219244-3241199 GCA_026260255.1 Pseudolaguvia tuberculata
ATATGTAAATAATAGGCAAACATAAAATACAGTAATCAATTGCATGCAGCCATAAACAGAAATGTTTATTATTCATTCATTCATTTATTCATTCATTCATTCATCTTCTTCCTCGCGTCAGAGTCACGGGGTCTGCTGGAGCCTATCCCAGCGCACATAGGGCAGAAGGCAGAGGTACACCCTGGACAGATCACCGGTCCATCGCAAAGCCACACATAGATGAAGAATCAGACACACACACTCCCCCCCCCCCAGTTTTTTGCATGCAGCTGTGCTTTAAATTAGATTTATTTTAGGTGTACAAATGTTAGATAGCTTGCTGAATAGGTAAATAGCTAGCAAGCTAGTTTACTTTCCAAAACTGTACAACAGTATGATACGATACAATACAATAGAACTAATGATCCACTTGAATAACAATATTCACTTAGACACTATTAGAGTCACACCAGCACTTTCAAAGCCTTGATTGGCAATAAATATAAAACTGCCATGCTTCCTGTGACTCTATTAATAAAAACAAAGACCTTTAATTTGTTGTTTGTTAAAACTGTTTAAATGCTATAAATGCAAATGGATTTATTCAATTATAAAAACACACTGAAAAACAATATCATTTAACAGCACCGCTTTACTTTCTTACATCATTTTACATTTAAATATGATACACTGGGTGGACAATGTAATGTTAAGAAGGTTTATAGTAAATTAACAAACATTGCCATGGTATAATGTTAAATTTAAGCTGGAAAAACATAAAATAATTCAAAAATGGAAATTCTAAAGCCAATTAGAGTTTACTAGGCAAAAATAAGGTTTTCGTTCACAAACTTAAATGTTTGCCAATTTATCTAGCTTTAGCTGAAGAAACTCAACTAGCAGGTTACAACTAGCAAGCTAATATGATGAAATGTGTTTGCTAATGGTTTTGTGTGTCCTCTGGATGTCATTTGACTTTTAATACAAATTCCAGCTTTGCTGTAACTCCTAAGTATCATTAAAAGTACATGTAGGTAAAATGCGCAAATGTAAAATAGTTTAAACATGTACAAAGGACGGACATGCAGTATATTGGTAGAAGAATGCTGAGGATGAATGTGCAGAGCAGGAGGAAAAGAGGAAGACTAAGGAAAAGGTTTATGGATGTGGTGAGGGAAGACATGCAGGTATTTGGGGTGAAAGAGGCAGATGTAGTGTACAGGGTAGTGTGGAGAAGAGTGATCCGCTGTGGCGACCCCTCAATAGGACCGGTCGAAAAGAGAAGAAGAAGTGGTTACAGTAACATTTATAATATTTGGTGACATATTTGGTACCAATAATGACCTGTAGTGGCTCTGTAAGCAGGAATTAATAACAGCTAGTACTCCATTAACATTTTCTTTAATACATTAACTAAAATCTAACTGTTTTATTGTACTATACTATACATGGTAAAGAGGAGGTTTCATGTACATACAGGGATTCTGAATAGAAACTAGAAGACTAGAAGTGCAGATAACATGGAACACCTCCTAATCACTACCTTGGACCCTGGCCCAGAATTTTTAGTGGCAGCATTTCTCTTAAGCACTGACTGTGTATCCTGATTTCCTTTATTTTTGTCTTGGTCTTCTCCTATAAATCACATGCTTATTTCAGCCGCTCTGTTCTTTTGTCCCCCAAAACATGGTTGCAAAGCAGTTCCTGTTTAGTGGCACGTGTGAATAGGCTTATCACACCAAGCTTATCAGCCAATGACGTGTTGGCTATGTTTTTTTTTTTTTTATCAGTTTTGATGCACAGCAAAAAGGGATTTTGTTCGAATAAGTCTGAAAGTGGGGAGGGGGGGGGGGAGAGCATAATTAAATCTTTACTTCATTTTTTAATTAATGATAGTGACTCCAGAGGGGTTATTCAGGCTGGTAAAACAGTATGCTGTGTTCCTTGAGCATTGTGTGGTACTGCAGCTTTGTAATCGCTGCCATTAAAATCATAATTAGGGTGTTAATTACGTTATTTTATGAACAGAATTACCATAAAAAAAAATGTGTTCCTCACCAATAATGATGCCATGATTGACTTTTTCAATTTGACAGAAAGGCTCTGAATTGAAAGAGAGCAATACAAAACTTTGGGAAACGCGTTTTGGTTTGCATGTCTTATACACATTAAGGCAAATTTATAATGAGGAATGTGTGTGTATATAGACAAAGCTGGGAATTACTATGAGATTTTTTAGTTATTATACGGTATGTAATAAAGCAAAGTGAGTAATTATAAAAGCAAATCTTAAAGTTTGCTTTAAGAGATTGCAAATATATAATAGTATGTATGCATGTAATGTATGTGTCCCCAAAATGATATTTTTCATATTTTCTATCACCATAACCAGTATTTCCATTACTCCTGCTAATACTAATCAAAGAGAAATTCCTCATCATCCTGCAATATCCCGGTTAATATCTCTCTGCTAATGGCCATCATCTATCCAATATTGGTGACGAAGACTGTCCTCGTCCATCTGTCAATTCACTTTCTGCTAAGTGCCATTGCTAAATTGTCTTTTGGGGGAAAAAAGAAGAGACTCGTGAGAGAACACAAAAGCATCTCCAAGCTGACCAGAACGCAAGTGGAATTGAATTGGAAATCTTCCACAGGGTGTGTTAGCATAACAAAAGAGGCCACATAGCTGTAGACAAAAGCAAAAAGATTTTAATGTAGAAAATCAATCTTTCCAAGGAGAGAAGTTATTGTGCAGACTGCTGTACAGGTGTTCCTCACTAGCTCCTTAATCAAAAGTGTCAAAAAAGTTTTCTTCTTCTCCCTGATGAAAGTTTCTCTGCTGCAGAGACTGTGTGTTTAGATGGAATATATTAGAATATTTCTGAATGTTACACCTTCTGTATCTTGTATGTCTAGCTATCAAACAAACTTCTTAATTATAGTCATTGTACACAAGAAAATACACACAGACAGAATAGTCATGAAATAAATGAGCTTTAAAAAAATTCTTTGTCCTTCAGAGGAATGTGTGAGTCTGGTAGAGGTACAGTCAATCCAATTACAAGCATTTATGAATCTATGAACGAAACTGCGTTTTAATGAAGTGTAACAATAGTGGTAGGAAAACCCAGGGCTAGGCTAAGCAAGCGTGTACACAAAGCCTCCAGAGCTCTGCGCTGAACTACAGATCCCACTCGAAGCATTATAGGAAAGTGGAAAAACTCTATTTTTTTTACACAGTTCTATCCATACATTCAGCATGCAGGGTGACCTTGAGAGAACTCGAAAAATAATGTTTTCTATAACCTGTGCCATCCTTGGAACTTTCAATTTTTTTCCATACAGATTTAAACTTTGTGTAAAAATGTGGCCAACGTCAAGGCCATCACAGGGCCACAAGGTTGCAGTTTTTGGCAAATGAAAGACTAGGGCTCCAAAAACAATCATGCAAAGTTGGAATCCCAGCCAGAGACCTGTACTTAAAGGTGTTTGCCTTGATAAGGTTAAGTCTACATTTATCACTCGACAACCAGCCACATATTACCATAATAATGATTTAAACACTTGCTAATCCTCTCTGGTAAATGAACGTCTTCATTTTCCCAAGCCAGACAGAGTGGCAAGTGTGTGTGTCAATCTACCCTGTCTGGCAAGTCGTCCCGGTGGGACCGTGTTGTGTGTGTGTGATACCCAGAGTGTGATGGGTAATTTTCCAAATACGCCCGTATCGTTCGCTCCCATTCATTCGCTAGCATTCTGTTGCTCACCCGTCACTATTGTCCCCATCAGCCACACACAGATATAATTTCCTTCAGTTTCTACACATTAACCTGCATACAAAGCTCTAACTATTACTGACTGACAGCACATGTTGGGCTAGAAGGACAATAAATAGCAAGTCATTGACACTGGAAACTCCTCAGGCAATGAAACGTTGCAAGCTCAAGATGCCGAAATAGAAATATAGGGTGAGCATGTTGACTAGGCCAACAGCAAGGTCTTTATCTCTGCCGTATGACCACCCAACTAGCTGTGTTGGAAGAAGCTCTGACCCATCGTTCCTCAGGTCTGTGACCTCTGTGAAGTCCATACGCATCCCAGGTTGATTAAAAATCAGCGAGACACTGAGGTAGAACGGTATGCGGCTACTGCAGAGGATCTCAAATGACCATATAGTCGCGGAACAGCTCTGTCTTTAGCAGCTCTTATTTCAACGCAGAGGAACATTTTGCGACTGATTAATTGATACGATGACAATATAATGAAGTCTAATGAACACAGCAGGTTTCTTCAAAGGCAGGAGACGAAAGAGTATACAGAGAGTGTTTGGTGTTCAAGAGGTTATAAGTATTCGGTGACATTTTAAAACCATAGTAAAAATAATGTGACACTCTTTTGGGTGGCACAAACCTTAAAAAGCTTATTATTTAGTTGTCCTATTCAATTTAAAGCTTGTTTCAGTATATATAGTATATATATATATATGCACATGTGAAAGAAAAGCACTCAGACTGTCTTACTGGGGGGGGTTTCTCTCAAAAATGACAGTACAGTATGTGGAACTGCATAATTATGTAACACTGCATAATAGCATAAATATTTATTGCAGCAGTAAAATGAAACAAATTAATAAAGATCTTTCAATTACAAATCAGCTGCTTTATTAACATTATATTTCACAACTCTTATATAGCAAAAAGTCTATTGATATCCCATACTGATTTCTTACTGTTTTATTTTTTATTTTTTGATTTAAAAAACCCCTTTAGAAACCTGTGTCTGTACATCATAATCTCTTCCACTTGAAACCCCAAAGCTGGAGCTTTTTGATGACCATACCAGCATTTGCAAAATAGCTTGACTGAAACATTTTATGCATTTCAGGATTTGATTTGGAATTTTGGATGGCATTCCAAAACTTCCTTGGCAAAAGTTTCTACCTAGAGGAAAACAATCGGATTAGAACTACATATACAATGGGAAGTGGTGGCTCAGTGGATAAGTTGTTGAACTGATACCAGAATGTCCGAAGTTTGATTCCCACCTCCACCAAGCAACCACTTTGGTCCCTTGGTCTAGGCCCTTAACACACAAATGCTTAGTTGTACAAAGGAGATCAAAGTCACTCTGGATAAAAGTGTCTGCCAACGTAAACATATACTGGATTCCAGATCTGGTCTAATTGTGTGTGTGTGTGGGGGGGGGGTCCATGGATTCTTTGGATCTAACAGACATTTTAATTACGATTATGAGAATTTGACACAAATGTGCCTATGTTGGTTTGCGAATTATAGTTTTATTCAATTAGAAAACTCTAACTACTATAATTCAGTGGACAAAATGGGTTAAAGGGCATGCTGTCATATGAACATGGAAAAAAAATCCTTAATTAGGTTGTTCAAATATGTTCTTTAAAATGAGAATCTTTACACCTCATTTCAAGGTTCTGCTTTTCACGGGAATGATCATCTTGTCATTGGTACATGGTTTATTAAAACACACAAAGAAAGCAGCTGACCGACACAATGGCCTCCCTTGACATAGCTCTCGAGGAATCTATATTTCAAGGCCCATCGATCTAAATACACAAAAGGAGTATGCCAAAGCACAAGCGATGGTTTATGGCACACTTTCATCCTCCATTACACTTGCAATATTTGTGATACAGCTTGCAAGGCCCCAAAAAGAGGAGAAAAAAATCAATCTTTGATAAATTAGACATGTCATATCATTATGGCAGGCAGGGTTTGACACGGTCAGGTCCTCTGCTGTGACTGACAACAGTAACCTTGAATTGGACAGAGATGAGCAGATGGCAGCTTGGTATTTTAGTTGAGCTGCTGAAAACTGGATTTTTAATCTAAAATGATCAGCCGAAACTTGACAAATGGGCAATTATTGATTTTACAGCGTTTTTCCAAATGCTTACACTTTGTAAATCTAAACAGTAATAGTATAACAACACCGGAATTCTTACATTCCTGTGGTGTACACAAACAATTTTGAAGCAAAAGTATGAAAATATATCAACAGAATGTTTAGGGAAAATAATGACGTTTGAAGAATGAGTTCCAGTATTCCTCTCATACGTTTACCAAATTACAGAGTCACATTATTGGTAAAGTAGTTAGTGTCAGAAAATGATAAGGCTGTTAAAGCTGCCGTGATTAGAATATTTGGGTGACGATTAAGTGTCAAATAAACCATTGAAATTATGACAATTTATTGCCTTTTTTGTTGTAGCTTTGATGATTGTTAATACACTTTTGAATCAGTTAAATAAAGTTGTTTATTCAGTATATAATAAATAAAGAAGTATGAAAATTCTGCAAAACCGTCACAATGTGAAAATTGGAATTTAATTATAATATTCATTCATTCATATCTTCTTACCCGCTTATACCCTAATTCGGGGGCACAGGAGTCTGCTGGCGCTTATCCCAGCGCACTTAGGGCGAGTGGCAAGAGTACACCCTGACAGTTTGCCAGTCTATCGCCGGGCAAAACATGACGAACAACCATTCACACACTCACATTCACTCCTATGGGTAATTTAGACTCGCCAATCAACCTAATGTACATGGTTTTGGGCTGTGGGAGGAAACCGGGGAACCCGGAGGAAAACATGCAAACTCCGCACAGATCCCAGGCCCGGGATTTGAACCCGGGACCTTCTTGTTGTGAAGCGACCATGCTATCCACTATGCCACATTATTATATGAAATTATATTTATAATATGCAGAGCAAGTTCTACTTTAGGTGGGACATGATATATTATATATATATATATATATATACACAGCCTATCCCAGTACACATAGGACGAGAGGCAGGGTACACCCTCGATAGGTCGCCAGTCCATCGTTGAGCCACACATAGAAGAACAACCACTTACTTACACACACATTCACTCCTATGGGCAATTTTCCCCAATCAACCTAATGTACATGTTTTTAAACTGTGGGAGGAAAACCTGAGCAACCAGAGGAAACCCACACAAGCAGGGGGAGAGCATGAAAACTCTGCACAGAAAGATCCCGCAGGCCACAAATCAAACTCAGGACCTTCTTGCTGTGAGGCGACCATGCTAACCACTATGCCACGGTGCTGCACTCATTTGTGTTGAAGTTTTATTATTTTAGCAAATGATTCATGATAGTAAAAAGGGCATAAGTGTTTTGACTGTAATTAATGTGCTTAACCAGCATTTTTCAGATCTCTTTTCAAAACTCTTCACACCATTTACACAATGGCACTCTACACCGACTGAACTGTGAGTGAATGAGTTATTTCACTGCTTCGCTACAAAAGTATACACACCTTTTTGTTATTATTGTTGTTGTTGTTTATTGCACTTCACACAGTAATCTTTTACATTCCATAATTATCTTTTTCAGACCTTTTCTATGCTCCCGAACACAGAGTTCCTCAGGGGCTTCTCTTAGAAATGTTGGAGTTTGCATGTTCTCCCTGCGCCTGGGTTTCCTACAAGGTACTCCAGTTTCCTCCCTCAGTCCAAAAACATGTATATTAGGTTGATTGGTGATACTAAACTGCCCGTAGAATTGAATGTAAGTGTGTGTAAGCGATGAACTGGCGACCTGTCCAGGGTGTGCCTCCTGCCTCTTGCTCGATGTGCACCGGGATAGGCTCCAGTAAACACTGTGACCCCGAACTAGGGAATACGTGAGTTAGAAGATGAATGAATGAATGAATGAATGAACGAATGAATGAATGAATGAATGAATGATCGAATAAAGGAATGAATATAATAATAATATAACATGGAGCAATGTGCATTTTCCCTAAGGTATCTATTCTAACATTATGATGACTGTGGTTGCCTTTTCCGTGATGGGATACATCAGCTACCATTTTGTAGGCTTATTGTGCGTTTTAGACTTGGAGAGGACTTAAAAGTCTGGAAGACAGAAGTGTCAGATAGGGAGGGGAGAGCAGGATCGGGGGAAAGAAGGGTTTAAATAGTCCATTTTATTAGTATTCAAAATTAAAAAAAAATTAATAAAAAAAAACAAACAAGGATAAGATTTAAATTAAACAAAAATACCTAGAACAAGATCAGACGAGACAGGATCGCAAACTGAATTCTGAGTAAGCGCATGAAAAGAAAAAAAAACAGATCAGGGCAAAAGAGGGGAGAAAAGCGAGATGAACCAACACCCCTTAGGAGAAAACTGCCGGCTTATAAGGCGTGCGAAATCAACGCACAACGAGACTCAGCTGTGCACGCTCACGCACACGAAAGCGCTCAAGCGCAGCCGAGCCCGTGAGGAGACGCTCATAACAGAGGAGGGCGTGACAAGAAGCAGGTAAAAGGAAGAAGCTGAATTTACCAGACTCAAAACTCACCTGTTTAAAACAGCCTACCCCACATTTTCTCTGTCTGCGCCCAACAGTTTGAGCTGTTGTGTATATGTTCTTTAATTGTTATAATTATTAATGTTCTTTTTTTTTAAAGAAGGATAAAAAGTAGTAGAAGAGTCGGAAAAGAGAAAGCATAACAGCAGTCGGTGATGGAGATAAACTCGATATAAAGAAAATTATATGACAAAACAAATGGTTTTATGATTAATTCTAACTTCATTCATTGATTCATTTATCTTCTAACCTGTTTATTCTCTAATTCAGGGTCACAGGGGTCTGCTGGAGTCTATCCCAGCGCGCATAGGACTAAAGGCAGGGGTACACCCTGGACAGGTCACCAATCACAGGGTCAAACATAGACAAACAACGACACACACTCACTCCTATGGGTAATTTAGAAGCATCAAACCAACCTATGTTTTGGACGGTAAAGGAAAACCAGAGTACCTGGAGAAAAGTCATTTCTATAGACATGGTAAACTAAAACTAGTCATAACAAATGTAGCTACAATGTTACATATTTTAACACAATAAACAATCAAGAAATAACACTGACAAAAACGCATGGTAATAAAGGTAGACTAAGGTGCCATTATTTCCCTTACTGATTATTCTAATGGGCTTTACTTTGACGTGAAGACTCTCTGATCATCGGGCTACACAATACAGAAAAGTCCCCGGGGGGCTCTGCATTAACAGGACAACACGTAAATATTGACAATGGAAAGATCATTCATACGCTCTCGCTCTTTCTTTCTCTCTCTGCCCGTTCTACCTGTATACCCCGTCACCCTGCCAGGTGCTAATATGGGAGGCAAACACAAAAATGAGATGGCTCAGGTTGCCTGAAGTACTGAGTAAACAAGCTCACAGCTGCTTTGGATTGAAACCAGAGCGTAGCACGCAAACAAACTGCAAACACCCAATTAGACAATGATAGAACCAACCAACAATCCACCACCATGTAGCATTATCATCCAGAGTATGCATATGCATAGAACCTTGTCCTAATATGATTTGCAAATAGTCAAAATGTCATGTTTTCTCAATTAAGCTAATTGAAATTGCAAAAAGTATCAATTTAAGTAGGCAAGATAGCTAGAAGCACTTCCATTTCCAGAATTTTGCTCTTATTCAGAGTGACATACAAAAGTGTTTTGAGTCACATCATTGAACTGTTCAATACTGATACATTAGGTCACAAATCAAATTGTAACAACGCACGAAAAAGTGTTAAAAAGTGCAGCATAGATTTCTTTTAGGTTTGAATGTCAAACGCTAGGTATTTGAGAAAGAGGTGGGTCTTTAATCGTCTCCTGAAGACAGTCATTGACATTGATGGGAAGTTTATTCCCAGAGAAACGTCTGGAGGGAGGTTACCTTGTGAATTAGGGGATGTTGGGACTAGTCCATCTACTGATTTCACCACTAACTCAAATATGGGGTTTTGGTGGGTATCTCAACCTGCTCACTATTTCAGTAGTAAGGCAATACAGTTAACACTCACTAAAAACACTCAGTTTAACTCAAATATTTCAGTTAGGAGTATGAATTAGGAGTAAATAATAAAAATTACAAAAATATTGGAAATAATTTTTTTCTGAAGTCTCAATGTATAAACTTTTAGTAGTTTATATGTTCTGGATTTTTACACTGACTAAACTGAATATACTGCCAGAATTCCCATTGTGTAATGCCCAGGTTTTTTAATATACCTATAAACCACTTTGTATTTTTCTATGTCGATGGTAGATTCAATGTGATTCTCTAAAAAATATATTCAAGGCATTTTCGGGGTTTATGACTGTCCTCATCTAATCTGTAAACAATATGTCAACATTTTATGCTTGCAACGGCCTGGAGACCTGTCTAGAGTCTACCCCTACCTTTCAGCCTATGTGCACTGGGACAGACTCCAGTAAACCTCTATGACACCAAATTTTGTAATAAGCGAATTAGAGGATGAAAGATTGAATGAAACTAGCTCAGATGATGTCCTAGCTTAGCTTGCTAAATACGTTGGTGAAGCTTCATTTAAATGCAGAGTATCTGATAGCTTGGCTCACTTTTCCAAATTGCTTGCCTAACTCTGATTACAACATTGTTACTTTTTACAAATGCTTTCCAAAAAATTGCACATTTTATTTTATAGATCACCAAAAAGTGGAACTGTCAAAAACCGTAGACAAGCATTCTATCCTATACATATGACCATATATTTTGAGACATTTTCAGTAACAGAACTAAAGAAACTGCCTGCATTTTCTGTCTACTGCTGAAGTTTGTCATAATAATGTAGCATGTTATCTGCAACATTTCCGTGTTCCAGCTGATGGGTTAACTACAGAATGAAGAAATGGCCACCATTTCGAGAAATGACATGCTGTTTGTGTGTGTGCGAGAGAACAACAGTGAGAGTAAACAGGGCTAAAACCCTTCTGTAATCATAGGTTCTCTCTCTCTCTTTCCCTCTAAAAGCTAAAGGATAATTTCTTCCTCTCTGTGTTTGAGTCTGCCACATACACACAAATACACTGCTCAGCATCTGCATGTGTTTGTGTGATAGCCTTAGTGGCAGTGTTGGCATTGGTGGGTTCCAACATTCAGTCTGCAGTAATCAACACACAGTGGCGCTAGAGAGTGGAGTCTGTAGCACAGGACTGGGAAAATGAAGCTCCAATAACAACAAAAAATAAAGAACATAACAAACTGTGTGTTTTCTCTTTTTTTTTTTACCTAAGTCTATGTGTGAACATGCCATATAGACGTACCAGTTCAAATTATTGAACAATCTCTGAAGCTGTGTGTGTGTGTGTGTGTGCGCGCGAGTGTGTGTGTGTGTGTGTGTGTGTGTTCTCTCATTCCCTCAAGCAGTTCCTGTAATTAAACAGGTGCTTGTAAATTAATTAGCCTGAAGAATTGCACCTCCAAACAAGTCTACACAGATACACACACATACATACACAGCTTCCCGAAAGGCCTCATCATACACCTCCTACACACAAACATCATTTTCCTTTCTACCTCCTCCTTTACCCTATTCGTCCTACTCCCTCCTCCCCGATACACACACACATACAGACACACACACATACCCTGGCACCATGCCAACCTTGTGCCTCTGAGGGATCAGTAAATATTATACATTGACAAAACAAACACCGGCGGCAGACGGTAAAGGGCTGTCACTGTTCCTAGATCAGTTCTCTTCAGATTACATGTCAATTCTAACTATTACGTTGCATAAAAAAGGGATTTCAGATCAGCAGAAAGAAGCGCCATCTATTAACCAACTGTCACGGCTATTATACACCATATTGAGTCTTTAGCCTTGACGCTACAGGCTAGATCAACATAAAGAGGACCCTGGGGAGAACTGCGGTAAAGAGGAAAAAAGAGAGAGTGAGTGAGAGAGAGTCATCACTCCCTCCCTTCCACTGAATGCTGATTATTTACCTCCTAATTGAAAAAAGGACAGAGAGATGGGAGGCAGCTCATTCCCAGAGCACCTGCCCCAGTGATAGCTGGATAATTGATTTCAGTAAATGCGGGTTAAATGTGACATATGCAAGATGAGGGGGTCGCCTCAATGGAAATCTGCTGCCCGCAAGTCGTTTATCATCGGCCTGTTCGGGAGGCTTGTCAGCATCGTGATGACAGTTTGGAAAAGAGGATTTTGAAAGGAGACACAGGAAGAAAACTTTTTGTTCCTCACTCACATACATACATTCATCTGAGATGGCAAGAAGGAGGAGTTGGATGCTTTCACTTTCGCTGGATACACACATACATACACACACACACACACACACACACACACACACACACACACACACACAATAACATAGGTGTGAGCTACACAAATTCATTCATTCCTTTTCATTTACATTTACAGACACTTACCCAGAACAACTTACATTAATCTTATGTATATAACTGTACAACTTGGTTAAATGGTTAATGTTTTGGACTGATTGCTGGAAGACTGTTTCTCTACCAAGCTGCCACTGCCCTAACCAAAGATCCTAACTCCTTCTTCTTCTCCTTTCGACTGCTCCCGTTAGGGGTCGCCACAGCGGATCACTCTTCTCCACACTACCCTATCCTCTACATCTGCCTCTTTCACCCCAACTACCTGCATATCTTTGCACTGTTGACCCCAAGTACTTAAACTCTTCCACCTTCACTACCACTTCTCCCTGCAGCCTCCCCACTCCATTGCCTTCCCTCTCATTCACACACAAGACTGACCTTTCCAGATTCTTCTCAACTTGCTCCTGATCCTGACCACAAATCACAATATCATCCGCAAACATTAATGAACATGGAGACTCCTGTCTGACCTCATCTGTCAACCTATCCATCACCACTGCAAACAAAAAAAGGCTCAGAGCCGATCCTTGATGCAATCCCACCTTTACCATGAATCAGTCTGACACTCCTACCGCACACCTCACTGCTGTCACACTGTCCTCATACATGTCCTGCACCACCCTCTCTGCTACACCTGACTTCCTCATACAATACCACAACTCCTCTCTCGAAACCCGTTCGTACGCTTTCTCCAGATCCACAAACACACAATGCAACTCCTCCTGGCCTTCTCTATACTTCTCCATCAACATCCTCAAAGCATCCTCAAAGTCCCTAACCCCTAAAAGAGATACATCCACAAACATGCCAGGCCATGTCCCAATGTTGATATTTGATAATATACACTTTCACAAATACATATCTTTATCTTTCACTGTATGTAACATATGGAACAGAGAAAGGCTACTTACATGGGCAGGTAACTGGCTCCATACTTCTGTTTCTAAACTAAAAGAAAATAACAACTTCAATCAGAGGGAGGAAGAAATGGAAATGTATTGACTACTTGATATAAAAAGCAGCAGTGCTTCTTTTATTGTGTTTACAAGTCACATGCAGAGCTGAAATTTAATTACATTCTGACCTGAACGATTAATTGCCCTTAGATAAATTCACATTTCAACCTCCAGGAACTTCAAGCTTACTGTTTTCAAGGCTTCACTGGTTTACTCTAAATGCAGTGGATATAAATAGTTATAAATGTGATGTAGTTTTTAAGTGCCTAGCCTGCTGGGGATCCGAATCCTTTTATTATCACCTGAATCTCCGTCTAAATGATTGAATTATTGATCCCTGAAAATGTTAAGCAGGTTAAATTGAGTAATTCGTTCACTTATTAAAATAGTGTTTGGTTCATTTCAATTTCTCTTGATTTCTAAAGTATCCAATCAGAATGAAAAATTTTATTTTAAAATATTTATTATACTGTTATAATAAATATATACAAGTTCAGTTTTAGGGCAGCGCGGTGGTGTAGTGGTTAGCAAGGTCGCCTTACAAAATGACGGTCCCGGGTTCGAATCCCAGGCCAGGGATCTTTCTGTGCGGAGTTTGCATGTTCTCCCTGCGCTTCTGTGGGTTTCCTCCAGGTGCTCCGGTTTCAGCCAACAGTCCAAAAATATGCAAATTAGGTCGATTGGTTATTCTAAATTGTCCATAGGAGTGAATGTGTGTGTGAATGGTTGTTTGTCTATGTGTGGCCCTGAGATGGACTGGCGCAGCAGACCCCCATGACCCCGAATTCAGGAATAAGTGGGTAAGAAGATGAATGAATGAATGAATGAATGAATGAATGAATGAAGTTTAGTCTTGCTAGATAACATTCATTCATTCATTCATTCATTCACCTACTTACCTACTTATTCCCTATTTCAGGCTCACAGGGTTTGCTGAAACCTATCCCAGTAAGCATAGGGCAAGACGCAGGGGTACATCCTGGACAGGTTGCCAGTCCATCGCAGGGCACATGTAGACGAACAACCACACACATATTTACTCCTATGTGCAATTTAGGATCAACAATCAACCTAATGTACATATTTTGGCCTGTGGGTGCACAGAAAGATCCCCGGCCCGGGAATCAAACCTGAGATCTTCTTGTCTGCTAGACAACATAGTCAATTAAATTGTTTTCCTATTATAAGGCATGTATTTTATTTTTTAAATCATGATCTTATTAAAAGAATAAAATAAATTTTTATTGCAATATGTTTAATTTGCTTTTTTTACAGAATGACCAATTAAATTTCTTAAAGACATATTTAAAATATAAAATAAAAGCACTTTATTTTACATTTTAATTTTAATTTTAAATTAACATATTATTTCTTTTTATATATCACACTCCCTATGTACTTATTTAAGCACATGGGTTTATAAATACAATTACATTTTACAGTCAAGCGTTGATTTGAATAACAGACTTTTCGGTTGAACTATTAAGTGTTCAATTTTGTTACAGAATTGACAAAGCAATAATAATCATTCTTAGGATAGTCTGTTTCAATTAAATTCAAAATTGTGATATAAAAGCGTAGTTTATGGTAATCCTACAAATCCAACGAGTTCTGGAGATCATGAATACATAGTCTAGACATGGTGACATCTAGTTTGAGAGTTTACGTCCAATTTTTAAAAGGATATTTTTTTATATTTTAAATGTATGCTATATGTTGTATCCTGACATGATGCAACTGCACATTTTGTTGCTTTCTGTTTCTGAGGTCATAAGATACACCGCTTATGAACTGCCCAAGAAACCATCAGGCCACTTAATTGCCAAGCAGTTTGCAGGGTTACATTTGAAGTCATTAAACTGTCCATTTTTTTTGCTTTGGAGGGTCACGGTAATTTGTGGCCCCCAGCAAATATGCAGGGTGTCGATGGTTCCTCCCAGCACTTGCCTGCTCTTTCGTCGCCTCTTGTTAGACTCATAATTACAGACTACATCACTCACTGTCACTTTCCTCTTTTTTTCTCTCTTCCATTTCAACCATCTTTTCCATCCTTTATTTCATCATCTTTAGTCAGCATTACATTACGTACGTGGGATTCGTTTGTCCATCATGGGTGCTCCATTTGGAGCTACAGGAAGGTTGAAGGAATAACATTTACAGATGCAAATGTAGAGGGGAACAATTATTGTGAAAAATCATGAAGTAACATCACTCCGAACCAGCATAATTGTAGAATTTTAATGCATAAACTTGGAGGCAAAAATCTCACAGTGCCCCAGAAGTCTAAGGTTGCATGTTGAGAGCAGCACCGCTGCCCCTCGCTCTGTAACCCCTTATGATCTGCTCTAACCCTGCGATTCAGTCTATTGCCACCCTGGACAAATATACATAATGTCCTGTCATGGTGTGTCAGGCGAACGGTTGACTTCTCACCACCTTTGCTTTAGATTAATTATCACAACAGCAACCATCTCCTGTCATCCGTTTAGCAAAACAGCCTCTTTACCTGGCTTTCAACTGAGAAAATATAATCTCACATCATATTATGTTTTTTTCCAATGATTAAAGGCTGCATCTTCAGATTTTAAGAACACTTCCAAAACTTCTTTGTTACTTCTCATTTGGTTATATCCGTGCTGGTGCGGTATGAATAGTCTCAAATTAATTACATTTACCAACCAATTTCTATGTAAATAAACCCACGAGCATACACAAGCAACCTCTTGCACCTCATCCCATCATTCTTCGACAGGAACTGGCAACAAAACACTTTCTGTTCCTCCAAACCCCCCTGTTCTCAGCATGTGCTGCCAAATAATAAGATATTTAGCCCAAGCCTTCATGTTTGTGCCATTAGTCCTGGGTTGCCAGATTCCCATTAGCATATTTGGGCTTTGGCTCTTTGTTTTACTCTGACCTGTATAATACGTGTCACATCCACAATACAACAAATCAAACGTTTGTTAATTTCCCCCGCTTTCCTCCGCAGCTGCTGGCGCCTATTGTGTCAGCCAGATTTTAATTAATATGATAAGCAATACTTGCAAGGCTGAGATGCTTTTTTTCCATGTCCTTTTTTTAATTGGGAGGGTTTGGGTGGGGGGTAGTGAATGGAATTGAAGGAAAGAGGGAAGCGTGATGAGATTTTAGGGGGTTTTTTTTTTTGGAAAGTAAACAAGAGTTAATCTAAGTCATCTAATATGGGGTATTCCACCTGAGGAGGCCATGATATGAAACTACTTTGCCTGACGTGATTTCCTGTTGTATTGTGTAAGACGATAGGCCGGTAATTTGGATTGGCGCTTTGTAATACGGAGTCATTTACTTAGGGATCAAAAGGATGTCAGACGGAGCACGGAAGCTCTTTCACACGCACATAAAAAACACACAAACACACACACTTTTGTACAGACAGCTGACGCTTTTCCAGTATTAAGAAGGGATTGGTGAAATACTCAACTCACTTCCTGATTACTATTTATTTTATTTTTAAGCTTCGGTTGCGCTCTCTTATGAAAGATATAACTATTTAAAAACCAATACATTAATATAACATTTGGACAATTTTAAGATGCATTATTTGTTTACATGCTGAAAACCTTTCAGGAAACTTGTATACTTTGTTATACTTTTTGAGATTTACTTGTATGCTTGCATACAATTTTAGTTATTTTAAACTTTTTACATGTAATGATTGCAGCATCATGAGCAGAATTAAAATAGTTCTTTTAATTTTATTTATTTATTTATTTATTTATTTATTTGTTTTTACAGCATCTGGCAGATGCTCTTTTATACAGCTGAGCAATCTGAGGTCAAAGGTCTTACTGTGGTGGCTTGCTGGTACTGGGAATCTAATGCTGTTTTTCTAGAATCAGCCCAACACCTTAACCAATAAGCCACCACTTCACTTTATGCCTATACATAATTGTCAGCAATATATGATAATAACCTATTTACATTAAGTTATAATAGAAGTTTTTTATGTTTGGTTTTTTAAGTAAAATTAGACCTGTATGACTTTTAAAAAGTATTCACATTGATCTATTTCTCATACTTAAATAAACAAAACATATAGAATAGACTGCACTTAAGTGTTAAATAAAAGAAACCCAATGCAAATTACCAAACATGAAGGATAAAATGTTATTTTCTTTTCACTATTATGGCAAATATTATATAGCTCACACTTGCAGCTGATCCTTCAACTCAGGTACTTTCAAATAGCTCTGCATTCTTTCTTGTATATGTAAAAATGCAGCATGTATTAGTGTGTCTACAGCTGAAAATAATATAGTTTAAAGCAGTTCTGTTGTATATAACATTGTTCATGCCTTTTATGGTGCTTTCACACAACCTTCGTGTACATAAATTGATATAAATATTGCTGTAGTAAAAAGAATGTATGAGTGCGGTCTACGGTGCCAACATCAATGCACATCTTGAAAATACATTGTCTCTGTTGTCTGTTTGTTTGTATGTATGTATGTATGTATGTCAATTAAAATATTCATTAATTACGGGGGTCTGCTGGAGCCTATCCCAGCGCACATAGGGCAAGAGGCAGGGGTACATCCTGGACAGTTCGCAGTCCATCACAGGGCACACATAGATGAACAATCACACACACACACACATTCACTCCTATTAGGCAATTTAGACTCACCAATCAACCTAATATACGTGTTTTTGGACTGTGGGGGGAAACCAGAGTACCTGGAGGAAACCCATGCAAACTCCGCACAGAAAGATTCCCGGGAATCGAACCTGGACCTTCTTGTTTTGAGGTGACTGTGCTATCCACTATGCCACCATGTCGCCTATGAAAAATATTAATTAATTAAATTTGCTATGTTATATGTAAAGCAAACTACAATGCAATATTATGTTAACGAGATGCAGGACAGGCAGATTGTGACTGATTAACATTAACGTTATTGAAACTGCAGCAAAACACTAAAAACCTCTAATGCATAGGGGGGAAAACAGGTAGACAAAAAACACAATATAAAGGTAAGTTAAGTAAATAAATATCAACTAAACTAGGCTATAATGGCTACTGGTATATTTAGCTAATTTCAGTACACTACACTAGGTATATTACTCACTGGAAAACTACAAGATTTTGTTAATATGTAAATAAACATCTTATCACTTTTGTGGGTTTGATACTGTTACAATTAAAAAGTCATAGGAAGAAAAAGAAAGTAAAAACTTTGTGTTATGTGTTATGAAAAGCACACAGCAAGAATTAAAACTGAAAATGTTAGATTTATGACGTGCTTACAATCAAGGATTGACAATAATTAGTCACTATTATTATTACTAGTCATTAAAGGCTTTGCCTGGGCCTGCTGAGAAGACTTGGTAGTCTTTATTATTGCCACACATCCATCACAGAAGAATTGGGTTTTTTACATAATCCTGCTGTGAAGGTTGGGGTGAGCGCACACAGGGGTCAGCTATAAAAGAAGTCCGAAGCTTTAGGGCACAACAGGTTGGCAGCGCTGTTACGGGATTACCAAACACTAAAGACCTTGCAAACCTGGTAAAAAACAATTCTGCCAGAATATACAGTGTCTTTCTATGTTATATGCTGTGGTGTTTTTTTTTGTAGCCTATTCCCAGTACACACAGATCGCCAGTCCATTGCAAACATGCAAACTCTGCAGAGAATGTTCCCTCACCCTGAAATCTAACCACTACACCATCGCACTGCCCAGGATACAATTTCATTCATTCATTCATTCATTCATTCATTCATTCATCCATTCTTCTTCTTATCTGCTTATTCTCTAATTCAGGGCCATTACTGGAGCCTATCCCAGTGCCCATAGGACTAGACCCGCCAGTCTATCACAGGACACACATAGACGAACAACCACTAACACAAATTCACTCCTATGGGCAAACTAGAATCACCTATCAACCAAAACTAAATGTTTTTGGACTGTGGGAGAAAACTAGAGGACCCGGAGGAAACCCATGCAAGTGCGGGGCGAACATGCAAACTCAGCACAGATGCAAAGCACAGAAAGATCCCTCGCCCAGAAATCTAACCTGAGGCCTTGTTTTTGGATATAATTTGATGCAAATTGGATTATCATATATTGTATATCCAACAGTACATACACAAAATAGGAAATAGCGGAGCTCCATGAAGATATGCTGAGCCCTGACTCTGACCCACTGAACACATTTTGGATGAACTGGAACTATGACTGCTCCCCCAGACATCCACATTTAACATTCATCTACCTTTAACATTTGCAGTCGCCTCTTATCTAGAGTAACTTACATTTATCTCTTTTACACCACTAAGAAATTGGGGGGTGAGGGCTCTGCTAAGGGGCACAATGGTCGGCACTTGGTTGTGCTGGAAATTAAATACCTTGTGAACCACTGCACGACCACTACCTCAGAAATGGAGATCAAGTGGAAATCGTCTACTAAATCACTACCAAAATCATCCATTGCAAGCGCAGGGAGAACATGCAAACTCCTCACAGAAAGATCCCGGCCCGGGATTCGAACCCGAGACCTTCTTGTTGTGAGGCGACTGTGCTATCCACTATGTCTCCGCGCCGCCCCTACCAAAATCACATTTCAGAAATTTTTCATTTCAGAGAAAAAAATCCTCTGAATGCAATGGTCTGGTGGCCCAATACGTTTGTCTTCATACAGAATGCTGATTACATATTACTACAATCACAAGGACCATCATAAACTCCCACACACAAATCTATAGATACCAACATACCACAAAATCAGGCCATCATAGTTAGACCATTCTTGATAATAACACACAACTGCCCCAGTATATAGAGAGTCACTTGCAGGAACCGCCACTTCTCCCTAACTGCTGCAATTATCCAACTCTACACAAACTACCATTGATCTCTCCTGATGTGGGGTGAGATCTGAGTATCTCCCACTCGTCCTGAGAGCTGTCGATAGCCTACGCTTATCAGTGAAGAGGACGATGAGGACTTGACTATACGCTGGAAGGGTGCTATACTAATATCGGCCCTGGTTTGATGTCCGATCCGCACAGTATCAGTCCAATGCGCACAGATCAATAGCTGTCTGTTTTGTTGCCATTATTTATGTTGTGTTGCTTTTGGAGAGGTATGAGGAGGATGGGGACGCTTACTTGATATTAAATCTGATATTGAGAAAGTGTAAAATGTTTATTAGTTGTTTAGTGGGTAAACATCTTAAACAAAAATATCTTTAATAACATGAGCTCGCATTAAACTTAATGACATGACAAGCTAGTCATATGTATTTAGAGAAAATGTAATAAAATGAACATCTATAAAGTTGTATTTTGATGAATTATTGTGAAAATATAAAAATCAGTGAATACATTACTTATATACCTGCATTTATACACATATTTGCCCTGAACATCAACATTGATAGCAATATGCAGCTAATGACTAACATCAGAGGTTAGTGTCTTCCTGACAGGGGCAAGCAATGCTGATCTCAATAACTCATGGGTACAGTTATTGCCCGGCTGTAATAATGTTTCCTTTGCACTGTCAGAAAGCTGTGAAAGGAAATCAATGTTGAGAGGTGATGCTACCATCACATGTCTCAAACCGTAACATGTAAATCATAGCCATCACCTTCTCCATTGTGGAGCCGAGGAGATCTACAGCGAGAGCCCAGGTGAGAAAGGATAGAATTAAAGGGTCTTTGTATCGCAGTCTCAGCTTTTCCTAAATTTATAGTCAATTACAAAATATGAGACTTTTACTAACAGCCAATCGGAATGTTAGTTTAGGTAGTTCTTCTCTCTTAGGTAGTCATTCTCTCTCTCTCTCTCTCTCTCTCTCTCTCTCGCTCTCTCTCTCTTACACTCACAAATACTAAGTACAGATACAGTAGACATAGGCCACTTGAAGCCATATAGAATTACAGTAATCACTTTTCTGTCTTTAATGTGTTTTATTTACTCCAACCAAGTGATCTTCTTTAAAGGTTGCTCTATTTCTACATTTGAAGGTGCAGTAGGTTCTGAACAGGACATGAGCAGTGGAAAATCGAAGGATGGATGTGGAAACAAGTGATGTTTTTTCAGAAAAGCCGAAATCTGCAAGCCAGATGCAATCATCAAAGGAGCCACACTTGGCTCACGAGCTATAGGTTCCCGACCCCTGGTGTAGCGGGTTAAGGTGCCAGCACCCATATGCACAGTTGCCCTCCAGCAATCCAGGTTCGAATGCCAAACACCCTTTGAAAATACCTTTAAAAAACAGAATCCAAATACCAAAATCAAATCATAAAATAATAGCTGTCCAATAAATACTGCAACCATGACATCATCTTTTACACCCTTTGACTCCAGTGTGAAGATATTAATGCAGTGTGGAGACATTAATGCACTTATGCTGTCTGCACAGGTATGCATGTTCTTCACAAATGATCGAACAAGCGTTTCTTGGTCCAACGTCACCCACAGAATATATAAATACATTTAGACTGGTTAAAGTAATGATTGATGTAATGTAAAGTAATGAACCTGAGAAGGGAAAAGACTTTCAAACCGCAGAACACTAAATGTTTTTTTAAGACAATCATCTGTTATACCTTTAAGCAAGAAAGTTAAAGCTAACAAAATGGCTAAGGAATATAAAGCACTGTCAAAACCAACACAAAGTGCAAAGTAATGGAGAGTGCATTCGAGAAGTGAAGAAGAGAGTTCAGGCAGGGTGGTGCGGGTGGAGAAGAGTGGCAGGAGTGATTTGTG
>JAOTRA010000020.1:3247045-3261871 GCA_026260255.1 Pseudolaguvia tuberculata
GATGGAGGTCCCGGGTAGGAGGAAAAGAGGAAGACTAAAGAGGAGGTTTATGGATGTGGTGAGGGAAGATATGCAGGGGTGAAAGAGGCAGATGTAGCGGACAGGGTAGTGTGAAGAGTGATCCGCTGTGGCGACCCCTACCGGGAGCAGCTAAAAGGAGAAGATGTAATATATACTAATTATGATCATATAAAATCTCAACCTGTCTTTCTGCTTTTGCTGGCCATTGTCTGGATTCTTCCAAGCTATTTGCATGCAAACTATATTGGATCCAAAGTTTCCACCTTAAAACTGGATTAGTCACACAATACCTAGCAAAGCAACAATAGAGGAATTAATCCAGAAGTGATTCAGCAAGGCTTATGGTGAGTAAATATTTTTTATGCAAGGCACAATGTACATGTGACAAAATGAGGTTTGAAAAAAACCTAGGAATACCAAGCAGCCCGAACTATTCATTACCCCTTTGGTACATGTATTCAAACCTATGCTGTTGCCACACACTGTTCATTTTACAGGTTCTGTTCATACAGGTCATGACTGTTCCGACAAAGAACCTAAACCAAGCTTAGCCAATATAGATCTTTCCACTATACAGGGTAAATTGTAGATTGGATTGACACCAGCTTTATAACCAATATAAAAACGTACCAAATTTGGTTTGAAACCCATATTATTATTACCATATGCAAGTCTGTTCCAAACAATTGAGACAAATTCAGAAGTGTTTGAACTAAAGGCTATCTGTTCTAGTATAGCAATATGCATCATAAAGACAAGATGTTCTGGTTGGCGTGGAAACCCAAGTTTCTTGTGATGAGCTCTGACTTAACCCCAGCGTTATTATTGTGGCTGAAACAGTTATACAGCCAAGTTAAAAAATCTAGTGGACAAAACTTTCAATAAAAAGTATAAGGTGTTGAATGTTTAAAATAGGATGATCAAAAGCTTTTCAGAAACCAGTTTGCTTCTAAACAAAACCAACTTAAGTGTTTCCACTTAAATGGAAGATAAAAGGTATAAAACAATTTTTTTTTTTTAATTATAAGAGGTTAGATATTAGTTGCTTAACTTTGCTTAACACACCTACCAAGCAAGATCATGAGTTGGTTCAGGAATGTTTGATAAGTGTTGAAGATAAACTCTGCAGGACACCGGCCCTCCGAGATTGCCCACCAATGATACTAAATCATATAATGTCTTAATATAGAGATGAAAATTAAGGTATTTGACTCTTGCGGTAAGACAACACAGTGTGGTAGAAGTCATAAGAGTAAATCATAGTGTAAAAGGATAAATAAGCAAGGTTTTATTGACATTCACTTAATTTATCACATAGATTAAAGAAAGGACAAAACAGAACAATCAGAAGTGTGAGAGAAGCCAAAAAAGGGACATTAGAAAGCAATTGACAGACATATTCCTGTTGAGAAGGACAATGGAACTAAATCAGACAAGGTTGCAGTAAATTTCATTTAAATACGAAACCTGCATATTAAAGATACCTGTTGCATATGTACTTCTTTTAATTGGTCTTGATTTAGGAAACTCCAAAAATAAAAAAGGCACAGCGTTAATTTGTTAACAAATAATTAACAACAAAATTCAATAGTGGAGTTGGTGCTACTCCATATTACACTATGCTATATTCTGTCCAGGAACAAGAAAAGGTGATCATTTCCAAAAAGAAAAAGAAAAGGTGGTTTCCTCTGAATGATTACAGTACAGTACTTGTGGTTTCTCGGCAAAAATTCAGTTGTTCTTTTTTCACGGTGTTGCTACAGATTTTTAAGAAGATCTTATTGGGAAGAATGTCCTGATTTAAGAAGTCCCTGAGACACCCAGTTTACTGTTAAACCGAGAACCGCATGACATTGGATTAATAGTGGAAATGGTACGTGCTGGTAGACGTTGTCAGAGGAAGTACAGAAAAGATGCTACCGCAAAGGCAGCAGCCTAAAAGAAAGTTTTAAGACCGAAAACTTTATACTTAGCAATAATTATATATTAGTATATTATTTTTAAAACATTAAAAAAAATTAAGGCAACCCCATAAGCTGTATTTGACCACGTTTTAATATTTGCTCCTTGAGTTTTCAATTGCAGTTTAGAAGTTATTTGGCAAAGATCAGCATATTTGGCACAGGCAAAAAGTTAAAGAGCCTTTAATCAGCGATCAGATCTATTCCAGCCTGTTAGTGTCTCCATTAGCTGCATCTCCCTGCTTATCTGAAAAAGCTTTTTTGGTCCAAAGTTATAAAGTTCTTCAGCTGCATCATTCTGTACACAGTTTGTTCTGTAGTCTTTTGCTCATGCAATTTTCAGTTAACCCTACAGGTTTGTTTCATCCCATGATGGGTCATTCATGTTCTTTAATACTCTCTTGATCATCTTCTCCAGCTCCTTTCTTGCTTTCTGCTCCTCCTCCAAACTGCTCTTCATCCTCTTGTTGTCCTGGAGAGAGAAAATTATATTCATCCGGGTCAACCAGGTATCTATTCACAAGCAAATCAATGCTCAGAATTGCTAAGTATAATTCATATTGTATGAATGTATAGTTATTCGCAGGTTTTGGCCACACAAAACTGTCCTTTTCATCACTACATTTTGTTTTTGATGCAAATATATCGTTCCATTTAATTTCCAGCAAAGAGCAAAACTAAAAGCTTAACCTAGAATTGTTTCAAAAATCCGTGTAAGTATGTGAAACCATGGGTGAAAAAGGCTTCCAGAAATTAAATAACAGTGAAATGCATAATTTTTATGCAACATCTACTGTGTAATCTTATCTACTAAATCATTTATTCATTCATCAAACCTAAAAATGTACCTGTTTGAGTTCCTGAACTTCATCCCTTAGTGCATAAACAGTGTCCACCAAACTCCTTTAATGAAAGAACAATAATTAAAACAAAAGTATTTAGCTATTATTAGTAATTTATGCTTTTCTGTTAAATAAAGCAGTAAGTTCACACCACATAACCAATGAATGAATGGCTTGTATACGAAAACTATAAACATGCCTCTTGCAGTAGTTGGCGCCTTGGTATTATATTCATATATAAGAATCTTATTGGCTGTTACATTTTATGTTTTAAAATGGGGAAGTGATGGCTTAGTGGTTAAGGCATTGGACTGATTGGACCACAGGGACCGGGGTTCGATTCCCAACTCTTTGAGCATGACCAGTAGACCCCAATCACTCAGTTGTACCAAAGAGATAAAATATAAGTTGTGTCTGCCAAACACTGTAAATGTTTGATAGTTTAAAGCAAAGGATTTTTGATGGTAGTGATCATTTGGACACTTTTACAGTTACCTTTCTTCAATCACGGTCTGACCATTGCTTTTAATCTCCTCTACAATGATCTTCTCTTCTTCAGGAAAAAGCATGTGCAGCCCTGAATCCTTCCTTGAACCTGTTCCACAAAAATGTAAAGGTTGTCAGTAAAGAATACTGAATATGGATCATATCATTATACAGCTTGTCAAAATATCTACACACAGCCAACACAGATATTTCTGCCTATTTTACAAATGAAATGCTGGAAACTTGAGATGCACAGCCACTAGAACACAACAAACAGGACACAGAAAGAAGCGGCTAGTCAAACCAAAAAAATGACCTCTAATACCAGGACTATAAGAACTGACCAAAAATCAAAACATGATGGACTCATTCACAAAAAAAGGAAAAACATTGATTTTGAAACCATGTATATTTGCATTAGCCCTTACGAGAGGTAGAACCCATTCTGTAACTATAGGTGGTCCATATACTGTCATAGTCAGAGTCTTCCGATTGGTCAGATGACAGTTCCAGGCGCAACGCACTAGCACGGTTACCAGCTGCCTCTGTGCATGATTGGCCGATGTCAGCCAGCACATGATTATGCATCAAATCAGTGCCCTGCCATGCTAATGTATTTGGAATGGGTTAAAAAAATTAAAGCAACCAAATGAAAGTTGAGAGAAAGGGAGAATTTGTGAATGAAGCAAACAACCAATAAGCAAAGGTCATGTTGTGGTAAGCCAAAAGGGCCAAAATAATTTTTATTAAGATTCAAATAAACGCATGTTCAAATCAAATAGAAAGAATAGGACGTTTATGAGAGAGGAAAAAGGAAGTGAATGAGGGAAAAGGAGACAAAAAAAAAACAGTAGTTAAAATAGGTTTGTTATCAATCAGAGCAGGATCTGTAAATAATAGTTAGAGGAATAATAAACCAGTTAATGTGTGCCCCTGTAATAGTCACAGTACAGGATGTGCCAAACGTTTAAAGTATTCAAATACAAGAAACAAATCCTTTTCATTGGTTTAAGATGTAGACTAAATTATACCCAATTTATCTAAAGGATATTTTACAATGTTTAAAATGGATGTGTGATAACGCAAGTTTGGGGTAAAAAAAAATTGGTCTAATGCAGCCTGGACATGAGTTTGAATCACACAGTACCCCGAAACGACCAAGTAAAACGGAAGTCTTTTTAATACTCGCTCTCTTACACACACACGCACAGACACACTTTACACTATTAATCGGCTCTGTTATGGACAAACAAACAAATCTGAATTGGTATATTTATTTATCCCAAACACTAGTTTTTTCAGTACATATATAATATAATAAATATAAAATCCAGGACCTTCTTGTTGTAAGGCGACCATGCTAACCACTACGCCACCGAGCCAGCCTTATACAATATAGTTATGAAAATCTGTAATTATATAAACAAATAAAATGATCCCGGATGACAGGAATAGTCCAGTTTTATTAGCTATGTTCAAATTATGTTGCATGTGCATTATGTTTCTTCAAAAACTTTTGTCTTAAAGAAATTCAGGTTAAATGACTCAAAAAAAAAATCAGATCAAGCAAAAAAAAAAAAAAAACCTCAGTGCTTAAGAGATTAAACCAGCTCAAATTTGGTATGCTCTTACTTGAGTTAAGTGTTTGTCTTGTCTTGGCACTTGTGCAGTATGCCTCTATTACTTTCAGGATCTGTGCGTCCTCCTCCAGGGCTGCAGTGCCTGAAAGGAAAACAGGGCAAGAATTGTACACAATGCATAATTTGAAAAAGATTAGAGAAATGTAACATGCATTAACATACTCTTCCTCATAGAAAACTCCTCATCTGACGGCTTCCTTTCTTTGCGTTTGTGCAGAAGCTTTTTCATGCTCTTAGGGCTTTTGCTGAGATCCTATGCAAAATGAAATAATAAATAGTAAAGTCATTCTAAATCATAGACTCAACAGAAATTCTCCAACACATTATTAATATTAATAGTATGTTCTGAAATAAATAAATAAATAAATAAATAGCAGCCATTATGAGTTTGGATCCATAAACATAGCAGTTTGAACATGCTTAACAATTGTAATATTACATATACATAATCTGCATTTCCTGCGGCCTAATCAATGCATGTCAAGACAGAATTTCTTCTTCATATTTCTTATAGAATACAAATCTGTGATTGATAAAGTTCTTCTTTATTTTCTTTCAAGGGCCCAGCTTTTCATGACAATAAACACTTTGAACCTTTTCTTACTATTTTGATCTGATCCAAAACATCTACACACTCGTGTATGATCAGTTACATTTTATTCAACGAAGCATTCATGTATTCACTTCTATACCTCTTTATAACAGAGAGCTGCTGATGCCTTCAGAGGTGGTGCTGGTCGCAGACAGCTCAGGCTCCATGGTTTCGGGGTTTTTGGTGGCTCTAAAGGTCCCCACATTATGGTGCTGTGTGGGGTGCAATGAGAAGAAGGATGAGGGAGGGTGTGGTAGGCTCCCCGACTTTCCGAGTGTCTCGATGGTGTCGGAGGGTGAGCGGGAAGCTGTAGGAAGAAATGAACATGGCTAAGCTAAGACATAAGTACACACGCTTTAAACATGTACATTAAAGTATTTCTATACACCATTTTGTTTGCACATGACAAATGTTTTTTCCGTTTTATTGTCATGTTCGTTCCTGTTTCTTAACCAGCTCTTTTTGAATGAAGACATGTTTTTGTTTTTAATCCTATTTGGAATATCACTATATAATTAATAAAATCACATTTAGTGTTTACACTGCGGGTGTATATGTGCGCGTGCAGACCGTATGGCATGGCTTTAAACTTGAGATGCCACTTGAAGTGCGTTTGGTCAATCGGTGAAGATGCTCCATCCACTCTTGTAAATCCTGAGCGTTATTGCAGATCACATGGACCTTGTCAATCAAAGCACCTATAACAGGACACACATACACAATGCATATTAAGATTTAAATGCATACTCATACTGATCTAGTGATTGAATGATTGTGTAGTCCAAAGAGTATGCATGCATTTAAGACACTACCTGATAATTCAAAAGCATTTATTTCTTCACTCTTGTTAACAGCCATCCCTGTTAGAGGAAGTTTCCCCTGTGGACCAGTATTAAAAAATGCTGAATTTTCTTGGAAGTATTAGCTAAACGCTAACTGCTAATAAAAATTAACCCACTGCCCCTGGTTAGGTTACCTGGTAAATAAAACAGCTCATCCGAGGGCTGGCAGAAAGCACCAGCAGCACATGAGGGAAGAGCAAAAGGTAACGCTCATTCTTTTCCTAAAAGCATTGAAACAAATATAAATATGTAAATCAATAGGCCTGTGTATTTGCAGAGTCAATGATACGATTTTTATCACGATCCATAAGTCATGATACAACAGATCACATATTAAACACAAACAGACATATTAAATAAAAATGTAAAATAAATTGCTTTAATTTTAATCTTAGGTTACCCACAATAGCCAAATTTGTTGGAAACTTCCAGAAGTGAAGAAGCTCAATATTTATAGCTTATTCCCTAAATCAAAGTCACGTGGGGTCTAAAGCCTTTCCCAGTACACATAGGGAAAAATGCACTGGTACACTCTGGACAGGTTGCCAGTCCATTGCAGGGCAACACAAAGGCGAACCACACACACTCACTCCTATGGGCAATTTAGAATCACCAATCAACCTAATATACAGAGAAAACCCATGCAAGTTTTGAGAAAACATATACGCTGCACTGAAAGATACTTTGGCCATGAATCAAACCCAGGACATTTTTGCTGTAAGGCGACCGGTGCACCCAAGCTTATATATTTTTAATTTAAAATGGTATATTTGTTATGTACTTGTTAAACGTCAGAAAGCTCTTGCTGGAGAACATATTCTATGTACACAGACTACCCCCCCCCCCGGGGGGTAGGGGGGTTGTTATTAAATGTGTTATTAGAAGCACTATTAATAGAATACCCTGTGAAATATGGAGATTACATGAACAAGTTCACATTTGGCTGAACAATATTAATACATGTTTCCTCCAGACAAACCAGCATTTTCCAAATGACAGTGGTGTGTGTGTTTGAAGACTCACCTCACTGCCATGGTTCTGCATGAAGACCTGAGACATATAAAGGACGGAGCCCAGGGTCTTTATACTGTCCCCTTCCCAACCACGCACTGGCTCAGTCAGAATTTGCAGCTCTAGCTCTTTTCGTTTTCTCACCTCCTGACACTGTGCCTAGGACCAAACACACAGACACACACACACACACACGTACATTATGCACATCACATAGCACAGGCTTTTACCCAGCAGACATTATTGTGAAAGGGAAAAGCAGAGACAAAAGCCGTATTTCAATTATTTCAGCAATTCATGCTCGACAATAACATACGAGGCGAAGTCAGAATAAGAACCGAGGACAATAGTGGACCGTATGTGGACAGTCCTAATGAAAAGCCCACTGTGTCCACTTCCCCTCTCTTCATCTCTGTGTTTGTGTCTGCTCTCTGTAACCAAATGATAAGAGGTGTTTGGGAGGGGGGGAATAAGCTAAGCTGTGACAGTCTGAGAACAATGCAGTACCAAAAAAGTGTGTGAGAGATGATGGATTTTTATACATTCATGCCAAGCATGAAACAATACATTTCTTTACATTATGTTACGGCCTAGTTAATACGTCACTTTGAATAATGCTTTTCAGAACAATAACAAATGGGGGGGGGGGGGGGGGGGGGTAATATGTTGGTTGTTTCAGCAAACAACAGGATGTACCATGAAAAGGGAAATAACTGCAAGTGTGTGTTTGACATGATTAGAAAATACATTCATTTATTTATCTTCCAACCCGGTTATTCCCTAATTTGGGGTCACAAGGTTTGCTGGAGACTATCGCAGGGCACACGAACAACCATTCACACACACATTCCCTCCTGTGGGCAATTTAGAATCACTAATCAACCTAATGTACATGCTTTTGGACTGTAGCAGGAAACCGGAGTACCAAGAGGAAACCCACGTGAGTGCAGAGAGAACATGCAAACACCCACACAGAAAGATCCCCGGCCTGAGAATTGAACCCGGGACCTTCTTGTCCCGGGTTCAATTCTCACAACTCCTTGTGAGGCAAACGTGCTAACCACTACGCCACTGCGCATCTCAATACTAAAATAGTCAAATTCCAATTAAATTGTTGTGTCCTCCTTTGTCCCAAGAAAAATAGTTAAATGTTCAGTTTCCACTGACCACCTTCAAAAAAACGTTTTGCAAAGCAAATTCATATTTCTTGCCCCGAATTCCCATATCTTTAAGCCACTAATAAGCTATGAGATAAAAGTTCCATTCCACAACATCCATTCTGAACACAGATATTTTTAGACATGAATCAAGCTGAGGAGACTTACAGACAGATTCTTGAAAGCTGTTAGGCTTTTCTGGATGTCTGGACGGTCAGGATGACAATCCTAAGGAGGATATAGGAAAAATAGTACAAACTATAAGTCCCACTAATCTTATACACTCGTACACACCCAGATAGCACGTTTACATATCACGTTTACTTTATATATTTAATAACACGCCAATACACAGGCCCAAACATGTACATGTGTACAAACAGCAGCACCTCCATGTGTCTCTCCAGCTCTTTGAGGAGCGTAGGGTATTTGTCCAGTCTCATGAAGGGTTTACTCAGATTAGTGGTGAGGGTGAGAATCCCAGGACTGCTTGCACCCTTACTTTCCATAAACTCACCCAGCTCCTCACTGTACACACACAAAACCAAATATCGCAACCATTTTTCCTTAGTATTAATATTTAATGTTAATATTATATTAAATAATAAAGCTAAATATTAACAATTATGCAGGACACTGAAAACTGACAGCATGTAGGAAAAACTGTTGCACAACAGATTAGGAGTAATATAGTCACTGAACAATATAAAATTCTGACGCTCTCTATAAACAATATATTTTATACACAATCGCTAGTCCTGCTGCAAAAGTCAGTGCAGATGGTGTTAAACCACAATTCTTTTTATTAAACATATTTTTAAGCTTGTAATTAAACCATTTCATTGGAACAGACACAATAATTAAAAGAATGTCTGTCCAAGTGACAGCGCATCACAGACCAGCAGTTTCAGTCAAATGTATCTGATCAACTGATATTCGTTATGTTAATAAAATTTGAGTGTTTGATATTAGCCAGTTTTTTTAAAGCAATAGTGCACTGGTGTTTATAAGCTAATTAAAAGCAAAAGAAACAATATTCTCGTGATATTGAGCTACCCATTTTGTGTGCCCTTTATAGACATTAACATGTACGTGTGTGTATATACCCGTGCTGTGTGAGAACATTGACAGCAGAAGGGTGGTTGGAGCAATAAGCCACATACAGGCTCTTCAATTGTGGCATTAGTGACATGAAAAAGCTTCCAAGCTTGTGCTGACTCTCTGGAATTCTACATGCATGCACACACACACACACACACACACACACACACACACACACACACACACACACAATATAGCAAATACAATACAGTTTGTTGTTATAATGAATTCCATCAAGCAGTCAAACACAAACACCGAAATACTAAAAATCTGAAGAAATACAAGGAATAAATATATTTAAATACTGTTGTTGAGGTGCTTAGGGAGACTATAAATGCCACCAGCAGATGGCCTCAGTGGCTCACAGGAAGATTCTTAAATTGCATCATTTATTAGTTTATTCTAATCAGATTATTCCTATTTCAGGGACATGGGGACTGCTGGTGCCTAGACCAGTGCACATATGGTGAAAGGCAGGGGTGCACTCTGGATAGGTCCCCGCGCTCGCACACTCTTTTGGGCAATTTAGAATCACCAATCCATGTACATATTTTGGGGACTGTGGAAAGAAACCGGAGAAGTCAGTGAAACCCCATGCAAGCAAGGGGAAGATGGCATGTTTTGTTTCAACCTCTTCTACTGCTGCAGGTCTTTCCCCAAAAATGTTAGTACAGGAATTGGGTTTAGCACATTAACTTAGCCATACTTGGTGCATTCCTCCAGTGACTGGACCAGCGTCTGCTGAAAAGAGCTGATCTCTTCTAGGTTGCCCAGAATGTAGGCGATATCAGTCACAGACAATCTGAGGGGAAAATGTAAGAGACAGAAGTGTCCAATATGAGAAAAACATAGTTGTAGTTAAATTACGAAATGCATCAATTACACTGCCTAAGTTGATCAAACGTGGTAGGCACAAAAACTAGGTGTTGTTTATATCTTGCATGTCACAGCATGCAACTTTACATACATGCAACGTCTGAGCTTAAGACATTAAGCTTTTTCAGAAAATCTTTTACAATTCTGATTAATTGACTTAAAATAAGATAAGGGATTCTTCAAGTTCCCCATTTTCTAGAAAATCTACATCATGGCGATATTAAAGGACTATAATATATGAAGACGGTATCTTTACCTCTCTGTGGGCTGCAGCAGTCTTAAATATGTTGAAAGCAGTGTCTGGAGCTCTTTGCCATATTCCGTTTCTGTCTGCACAATATTCTGGATCACCTGAAAACACAATTTTACAAATAATGTTTTAAAAATATTTATTTTCATAAAATGTATTTAAATTCATGGTGCAGCTGGACTGTGAAATCTTTTTTCCTAACTGTCGAAGGATGAGCGATTTACACAATAAAAAAAAAAAAGAGGGGAAAAAACGGGGCGGGGATTAAAACTGAGCTAAGGGAGAGAATCAAAGGGTAATTTTAGCCTACAAATAAAATTAGCCATTCCAGAGGCCCAAGCGATTAACACACACCTTCTACATTACTTTAAAACAGCAGGCGTACTGTATTTCATAGATAAAACCTTTTCCTTTGACAGCTTAGACAAATGCTTTAATACACTCTCACAGTCATCTCCTCATCCCAGAGCTCAAATATACCAGCATCTCTAAAGCAATTAAAACCCACAGAGGCAAGACTCATCTTCCTTTTATTAAACCTACGACCAAGTAAGAGAGAGAAAGCAAGCGTGCGAGAGAGAGAGGTGGATGACAGAATTGGGTCACAGTAGAAATAAGCCTAAAAGCCACCTCCTACAAGAGAAGGAAAGAAGACTGGGAGAAGCCATTTTGCTTTTTGAGTAATAGCTGGCTGACAAACATATAAAAGTATAGATTAGGTCTGTACGATTTATAGTCTTATTATTAGCGTGCCGCACATACATTTTATAGACTCCCTGTAATCCAGCAGATGCAATGTTCAACCATGCGAACTCTGCACAGAAAGACCCTTTGCCCGGGAATCAATGCTGACAACTACACCACCGCGCTGCACTCCACACTCAGGAATTATTGGCAGACTTGAGGCCACATAGACAACAGGGAACAAGAGAATAAGAGAAAGAAAGTAAAAAAGGAAAGACAAAGAGGTGGTGACAGAATGTAAGATAAAGAAATAAAGAGAAAGAGTGAGGGTGGGGGGTGTATAAGAACAATTCTCAGCTTGACAACAAAGCCAAAGAAAAAGAGGAGGAATTGTCAGTGTTGAAGCTAAGCATTCACTCGTACCAGGTTATAGTACGTCTTAGTAAAAGCGGTGGTCTCGAATGCTTTGGGAGGACTCCTCAGTATTCCCGGCTTGGGTGAAATAGGCTTGTCTGAAAAACAAACAGTGTAGAGAGAGAAAAACAAAAGTCACCTACTCCAGGCTGCATGCGGATTCATTTTGTTTCTATTAGATTAAATGTAATAAACACAAGCTGCCTCTGAAGGCTAGGATGAAACAAAGCAGAGAAAACAAACCAACCGGGCCAGATCAGTTCCCAGGCCTCTGTGGATGTCTTTCAGCTCAGTGTGATAGATACCAAGAAAAAGTGTGTGTGTGTGTGTGTGTGTGTGTGTATGTTTCTCCCAGTCACTGTAGGGTGCAGAGTTTTACGCTTCAGGTGTGGCTGGAAAGGAGACAGAGCAACCAAAATATGCTAAGAGACCATATATAATATAAAATTACTGTTAGTTGTTGATTTATTGTGAACACATACAGTTATCTATTTATTTATTTTCTTTGTTGTTTATTTTTCCGTTATGTACATAGGCAGCCAAGTGAACATAGGCAGTCAATGGAACTGATAGGAAACAGCACCACTTCCTGCCTTTGTCCGAAGACGCATTTTCCTTCCTGGTTGGGATCCAGATTTCTCTGCATTATGTAGTGATTTGTAACCACAGAGGCACATGGATTGGTGGTGTTAATCCAGCTGGCTGTGAGGCTGTATATAAATGAGTATGAGGGCGTAGAACTAAGTCATCACTATCATATCATTACTGCAAAAAGCCCTGCTTGATAAAAGAAAATTATTTTAGAAAACCTCATTAGCCGACCTTAGTATGATAAAAGATCGTGTTTTATGTGCTAAAAAAACATAAGGTAAAGCCAGCAGTCCATCGGATCTTTAATAACTCTATTCAAAAGTAGTGGCTTTGGATAAAAGGAGCCACTTCTATATGATGCATTTAATAGCCAAATTGTGGACATTTGCTTTCTCCATTAGTGCACAATTGGTAAAGCTTTCCTTGAATTAGCTTTCCTTGAATTAGCCCATTCTATGCATAAAGCTTTATAATTCCTGACAAACAGCCAACTGAATGGAAGCTAAATGTTGTCCTGTCTGGATGTGAAGACAGGAAATTTCAGTCCCCAATTTATACAGTCCCCAAGTTATACAGTCCCCAAGTTATACAGTCCCCACAGTAAATAGATACTATTTAAACTCAATTAGACGTTCTTTACAAAGCGCTTTTAACAATGTACATTGCCATGAAGCAGCTTTAATGAAAAATACAAATTCCAGATAGATGTTCTAAATTTTACATTTGATCATTAAAAGCCAGCAGCAAATACGATTAGGATAAACAGTATGAGTAAATAAACCTCAAAAGGGTAGCCTCTCTCAATAAATCTCTTATATAACGGTTGTACTACGCTGTAGAAGAAAAGTGCAGTTGTATAACTAGGATAACGCAACACAGTATGATCTAAAAAATGTAAAAGCCAAATCCTACTCTTCTTACATGGTTTAATGATTTAGTCTTTTTCACTGAAAAGGTTGTTGGGTGGAATGAATGAATAAATAAATAAAATAAATAAATAAATGTTGCCTTAAGCATTTTCCCCATCCTCTGGGTTAGAAGGCAATTCCAAAGGTGGAGCATTCTGACTGAAATGGAAGTAGAGACCCCTCCTAGTTTTGTCTGGTTAAATATTGATGATTTATCTAATAGTTATAGTTATTTGTGCATTTCATTTAAAATGTGTTTGGATTTTTGACACTCACCACTTCCTTTGAGCTCTTTGACATAGTTACTAGGGAACCAGCCGGTTTTGCCGTTAAGCGTGCCTTCCCACCAGCCCCCCTCCTCCTGCCGAGTCACCTGGATAAGGTCACCCTTGTTGAAGCATAATTCGTCTTCATTCGACTGCTGAAAATTAAACCGTGCCTTTACCAACAGGTGAGCTGAACTGTTCTCACACATGTCCTGATGGGTAGGAGAGAAAGAGAGAGAGAGAGAGAGAGAGTATGAGATGTACAAGCAGAACCACACACAGACAACCATTCTCACACACATTCACTCTTATGGACAATTTAAAATCACTAAAATCAACCTAATCTGCATGTTTTGGACAGTGGGAGGAAACCGGAGTACCTGGAGGAAACCCACAAACGCAGGGAGAATATGCAAACTCCGCACAGAAAGATCCCCGTTCTGGGAACCCAGGACCTTCTTTTTGTGAGGTGACCGTGCTAACCACTAACACCACCGTGCCTCCCCCGTCTTTGTTACAATCTTTTGTAATTTTCTTTAATCAGCTACGAGTTAGTTATCAGTTTACATTCTTTACGTTTACATTTGGCAGACAACCTTAAACACAGCGGCTTATATTTATCTCATTGATGCAACTGAACAATAGAGGGTTAAGGCAGCAGTGGCATATTGGTGATGCGGGAAACAGAACCAAAACCCTCTAACACCTCAACAACTGAGCTCCAATGGCCCCAGTGATAGCTTATATCACTTTATTTTTAAAAATCTTTGGTTTTATTCGTTAAAAAAGTAAAAAACTTATGTTCATACCCGAAATTAGTTGTAGTAATAGTTTCTTTCCCCTGGCACTAGCATTAGGATTAGTTTGCTTTGTTAAGAATTTTATCACATTTAAATGCACAGTATGTTGTGATACTTTTGTTAGTCCTGGTTTTAGTACTGACCAGACTGCAATACTGGCTGTGCACTCGTTTGGATGATCTCCTGCGAGGAGGCTGGCAGTTCAGGGAGTCAAAAGACTTGATTCTCAAAGAGGAGCGTTGAACACATATGGAGTCAAGGCCTGATCCAGTATCTATACATGCAAATACACACCCAGCTCATTTATAGTGAAACACACACACACACACACACACACACACACACACACACACACACACACACACACACACACACACACACACA
>JAOTRA010000020.1:3276342-3288533 GCA_026260255.1 Pseudolaguvia tuberculata
CTTTTTCTACCTGTGGATATCTGCAGCTTCCTTAATTTAGACCCTGGTATGTCCTATTCTTCTGTTGTTTTAAAACTCCGTCCTGCTTTTGTTTTTTGTAGTCTTCCCTGTATTTGGTGAAAGCATCAAACAGATGATAAATGATCTCGGCACTGAATATCCGCACGCCGAGACTGTCAGCCATCTCCTGGGAGTCTCTTTCAATCTTAACATCAAATGCCAGTATCACTGCATATCTGCAGCACACAAAGGGAAAAGTGCAAAAGGTCATGACCTTGAAACAAGGATAACTTTAACCATGTGGAATTTCTTAATTGAACATTCATTTCAAAGTAATAAATGAATAGTTACAAAGAAATAACAGTTACATACTGAGGGTCATGTTCCAGCATTGTAGATGCCTTCATTACATCTTTCTTGTGAACAGGACCAATATTAATTCCAGCATACTGAAATAAAATAGTTAAAAGTCAAATAGAACGTTTGTTTTAATCATGTTTTGTACTACACATTAAATACAGCTTTGTTTCCAGGGTATGCTAGAGAAAGCAAAAGAAAAAAAAGATTTAACAAGGCAATGTGGATTTATAACATTGAGTTCACATGAATTTTGAAAAGAAAAGAGCATCAACCAATCCATTGCAAATGATGGAAATCACATTGAAGTTCTTTCTTTTTCATTCCTTCATTCTCTAACCAGCTTATTCTCTAATTCAGGGTCACGGGTGTCTGCCTATCCCATTGCACATAGGGCATAAAACACGGGTACAACCTGGACAGGTTGCCAGTCCATTGCAGGGTCTTACAAACAACAAACACTCACTCTTATGGGCAACTTAGAAATCACCAAATTACCTAATGTACATGTTTTTGGACTCTGGGAAGAAACCGAAGCACCCAAAGAAAACCCACACAAACATAGGGAGAATCAAACCCGGGACAAACTAAATTTATTTACTTGAAAATATGGGTTTTTGTCTATTTGTCCAGACACCCTGTAGTTTAAGTTGATTTCAGGTTTGATCTTTGTACTTACAGGCACTTTGGATGTGCGCAAAAACTCCAGTAGAGCTTCTAGTGAGCCGAGCGTCGATGCCTGTACATACACACCCTTCTCCTCCAGTTTAATGGCATTTAGCGTCTGCTTCAACTCCCTGATCAGTTCATCCTACACATACATAAAGAAAGACATATAGGCTATGAAAGAGGATTTTTTTAACATCATATTTCATAATAAATGTTTGTGTAGGAAGTAGTGAAGCATACACCTCCATAATGATCCCAATAACGATACAATATTTATTAATGCCCAGTATTTAAATTAAATATTTACTCATTTGAAAAGTGATACTATTCAATCATTTATTTCATTATCAGTTTTGCAACAAAAAGAGCATAAATAATTTTAATAATGAATTTTAAAAAGTGCTTTACACTTTTTCCATCAACTTAGGTTTACCTTTAGTACAGGGACCTCGTCATCTTTATGGGCCACAAGCAGTGGCAAACCTGCCAGAGTCTTCTCCAGATCCTTCCCCAGGATCTTCACTCCCTGAGCAGTATCCACCTCCTTGTGCTTCTCATATTGATTCTGTACAAAAAGATTCAAGTTGCTGCATTTTCTGTAGAAATATTTAACACTGTAAAGCACGTTGGCTGCAAGTAATCAAAGATAGACCTTGACTCTGAGTTCTTTGAGAGGAGGTGGCAAGAGCAGCCCTCTAATCTGAGTGACGATTGGTCCCTCCACACCAGGAACAATGATAGTTTCACTCTCACGCAACCGTCCGTTTATCAGAATCACGTCTATCGTTGTGCCCATACCAGGTAGAGCTTTAACCTGGCCAAAAAACAGCAGGAAGCATATTTGTTTGTAATTCTTCAGGATGCTATTATGCTTTTTTTACTACCCATACATTAACCAGTGCTTTACTATAAAATTGTAATCATTTATTACATTGGTGGGAATTCAAATGAAATATATAATTCCCATTCATTCATGTTTGCAGTTATTTTTTTAAACTATCATACACAAACTTATATTTGTACACACTGCCATTTTCTAAAGATAATGAAATTTCTTCCTCACCTCCATGACCTGTGCTCGGAGCTCGTCGCAATGGGCCAGTCTGCGTGCCAACATAGTCTGGGTGAGCTCGACCAGCAAGGCAATAAGGTTTCCCATACCATCACCTGAATGCGCAGAGGTGGGCACCAGGGACACAAAAGTACGTGGGTCCTTATTCTCATAGAAAAGGGCTGCGTTCAAACCCTGTGCATACACAGTCAAAAACACATAAAAAGTCAAGTTGATACACTTTTCACTGCAATGTGGAAATTCCTCTGTAAAGCAAACAGCAATTATACTATGTTTACATCTTGTTTAAAAAAAAAATGCACAAAAGTGTGAAAACGTAAAAGTAATAATAAAACTTTGTAATATTGCAAAAACCAATGAATTTTTTTTATAGAACCGCTGGACTGATCCTTCAAGTTCAAATAAAGCATAAATTGTTACGTAGGCAACGTGTTATTCTTCTCAAATTGCCCGACTACCACAGCACATGGACACCAATCTCCTCTTTTTATTGTTGGTTAATTTTCTATTAGTTGGTGTCTATGAATTTGTATCTTGTTGATGTCCCTTTATGTCCTGCACTTGTCCTGTGTCTGCATTCATTTTGTCACCATGAACCAGAACAGTTATTTCATTTCACTGTATATACACGGTTGAAATGACAAAACTTTTGACATGACTTGACTAATGAACATTGCTTGCATTTAAATGAATTTAAATTATGCAACAGGTTTACACACCTGCTGGGCAAACTCTAGAATGACTGCCTTAGCACGCTCATCAAATTCATCCTTAGTGTTTTTCTTCTGCTTCTTCAGTGTAGCCACCACATCTGTCTCCGGACTCTTCTTCCAGTCATAGAGACGGTCGATCTGTAAGAGTGACAAATTTTTACCTTTTGAAATGGCCTATTCTCAATGTCCCATCTAAAGAGATGTTTAGGCAAAAATTGCTCTAGAATTATCTGATCTCAGGTCACCAAAGACCCACCTTGTTTAGAGCCACAATAAAGGGACACTTCTTCTCCTTCAAGAGGTTGATAGACTCCAGTGTTTGTGGTTCCAGACCATGCATTATGTCTACTACTAGGATTGCAATGTCACACAGGGAACTGCCTCTGTTTCTCAGATTACTGCAGAGAAACATGTGATGGGGGAAATAATTATGTTATAAAGTATAGGAAGATAAGAGAGGCAGATGGATGAAAGGAAGTTAGAAAGACCAGGAGGAATAAAAAGATGGAAGTAGTAGATAAAGAACACATGATCAGATTACTGAGGAATCTACACATCTTTTGCAGAGTGCTCACCTGAAAGACTCGTGTCCTGGTGTGTCGATAATCAGCATTCCTGGAATTTTTATATTATCTCTGTCAAACTGTAGAAGAATGAAGAAAAAACATTTACAAATATTTTAACATCTATAACGGATCACATAAGAGCATGTAGTCACATACGCTACATTGGTAAAAGTTTGTGGTCATCTGAGCATCACAAACACATGCAATTTCAAACATCTCATTTCCGATTTATTCCCATTTTTGCTATTGGATCAAGCTCCACTCTTCTAGTAAGACTTTTGAGTAAAATGTTGTGTTTGAATGTGAGATATCTCTTCATTCAGCTCCAAAAGTATTAGTGAGATCAGACACTAATGTCAGGTAAGGAGGTCTGGGATGCGATCACCATTCCATTTCATCTCAAAAAGGTTCAGTGGTGGCAAGGACTTTGTGTGGAACACTGACCATTATCACATACTGGGTTATTAAAGGGAAAAACATCAGAGGTTTTGTGCTCAGGGTCATTGTCATGCTGGAACAGTGTTGGAGTCTCTTAATTCCAGTGACAGAAAAATAAAATACTACAACATACAACAAACATTCTAGACATGTTTGTTGTATCCATATTTGAAGCAAGAGTTTGGAGAGGAACCACAATTGGATCTGATGGTCAGGTGCTGACAAACAGTATAGCAATATAGTGTACCAGTACAGCCGATAAGTTAGCGTCTGATGAAGAACTCACATTCTTCACCATCTTTGTTTGCTCACTAATGGTCTCCAAGGGAACATTGGTGGCACCAATCTGCTGGGTGATTCCACCGGCTTCTCCATCCTGAACATTTGTGTGTCGCAGCTGAAGATATAACAGTGCAATGAAGATGTTTTGTTCAATTTACACCACAAAAAATAGAAACGGTAGGTACAGCATGTGCACACACAAACATATACACACACCTACATACAAAAACACATACCTTGTCCAGAATTTTTGTCTTTCCTGTATCAACGTGCCCCAACACACATACAACAGGAGCCCTCAGTTTCTCAAAGTTAATGTTCTTTAGGTTCTCTTGTCTCCGTTTCTGCAACAAAGAAACAAAATGAATCAGACCAAAGAAGATAGCAGAAGATTTGCTTGTGTCTGTGGCCATTATTTGTTATTAAAGTTTTACTTATTTGTATGTTCTCTTGTTTTGTTGTGTTTAGTTTGTGTATGTCAACATGTATTTACTGTTTATTTTCATACCTCTATGCGCCTCTTGGCCTTGTCATACATCTTCTCCTCTTTGGTCCGTTCATCATCTGAATCGCTTTCACTGCTTGACTCTGAGCTCTCTTCTTTCCCACCCTTTTTTGCTGTTTGGATCTCTTTCTTTACTTCAGCCTCCTCTTCCTCGCTCTCATCCTCATCGTCCTCCTCTTCATCATCCTCTTCGTCCTCGTCCTCTTCTTCGCTACCGTTCTCGTCTTCGGCAGGAGCAGGTTTGTGCGTGACGTGAGTAGCTGCTGTCTCCTTCACCTCAATGTGCACCTTCTTTAACTCTGGGATGGACAAAGACATAAAAATGACAATAATAATTGATGGAGAATAAACGTTACAATTCTTTGCCAAAAGCAGCCTCCAATGCAAGATGTCAATGAACATCTAATAGTTTAAGGTCTTACCTCTTTCTTCATCACTGGCCATAGCCTCCCAGTCATCCAAGTCTGCAGTGTCAGGTTTAGTTTCAGCCTCTGCAACAAAAAAAAAAACAACAGAAAATGTTTACAGCCTACCCAGGTGTAAAATATAGTTCAGAAAGGAGTACCAACCACGTTTGTAAAACAACCTGGCTGCTTTTTGGAAACGGTCACTTCCATCGCCGTGGCAATGGGCTTGGCCACTTCTGAAGTTGGAGATGCAACTTCTGAGGTCTCTGAACAGCAAACAGGAATAAAAACTATTGGCATAACTAAGAATTGGATTAAACACAGCAGCTGTACAGCTTAGGGAAACTACCTTCAGTAGTTTGTGCTGTTGGCTTTTTTTTTCTTTTGTCAGAGTAAACAGGCTTCTTCTTTGGCATGGACTCTTTGGATGGCACTTCAACACCTAGCAACACATACACACACATTAAACAGAAAAGGGGAGAAAGTGAGTTTGTGTGTGTTGTCACACGCTATACAGTACCTATTGTATTGAGGATCAAACGTATAATCTTCCAAGATCTATTTGATCTGACTGGTCTCATGGGAATGAATTATTTGTGTTGAAAAATTCAATCTAGACTTGCAGATCTAAATGCGTAATTATTAAATTTTTTTACGCTTACATTATCTTACATAATGACCAATGACCCGAAAAGTAAGAAAGAATGAGGATAAATCAAGGAACGTGATGGGAGATAATAAAATCATGATATTTAAACATCAGGAAAACATTGCTTTTTAGGCTGAGAACGGCTGAGAGAGAAAACGCTTGTTTGTTTGCACGTGTGTAGCACCTGGAACACATTTGCTTCCTATTTATTAACTTGTCCTAGTAGAATCTGCTACAAATGCAGCCACACAAATTAACAACAGACATAGCTAAAATAAACACCGTTTTTGTTTTATGTTTTGCCATAAATTTCTAAGTTATTAATTACTACATATAATTCATTAAAATAGACATTTACTTTCATTAAATGTAAAAAAAATTGTAGTACGTTTAACAAAGATACGTTTGACTAAAAAAAAATGATGTTCAATTGACAAATTTTAGAGTCTGTATATTTCTAAGCTCTTTCTTTTAATAGTCACACTAAAGCGTTTATATTATTTTCAACAATTTTTGAACTAGGGCCCTGAGAACATTCTCAGACATCCCAGTCCAACAACTTCTACTAAATTAGAGCAGCAAATCTGATCACATAAGAAAAGAACGTTTCCCCCAGTTGGTTTCAATAATAATAATAATAATAATAATAATAATAACCTATCTAATGTATCTCTCTTACCCTGGGCCTGCAGAGCACGAAGCGTGGCCTCAGCTCTGGCTCGAGCCTCTTTCTGTGACTTGGTCAGAAGTTTGCCTTCTTTCTTTAACCTTTCTTTTCTTTCCTTGTCCTTTTGCTTCTTCTTCTCCTTCCTTTCTGCTTCCAGTCGCTCCTGCAGCAGAGAAAAGATTCAGAAATGCTTTTTCAGAAAAACATTTCAACAGTCCATGTTGTGTAACTAACTTGCTCGAGCCTCTGTGCCTCCAACTCCGCCAGACGTTTTTCCCGCTCCTCTTCCTCTCTCTTGGCTCGCTCTTCTTCCTCCTTTAATCGAGCCAGAGCCTCCTGCATGGCCTTCACTGCAGCTTTGCTCGGCCCTTTCTTCTTCTCTTTCTCTTCCTTCTCTCCTTTCTTTTTCTTCTTGTCCTTCTTCTTCTTATCACCCTCAGCCTCATCTTAGTGAAAGAAAAAAAAGTGTCTAAACTCCTAGACAAGATTATTTTCATAGTAAATTTTAAAGAGAAATTGTATGTTTATACAGAAAAAAAAGATTAGAATGACTAGTGTTTCATGAAATAAAAAAAATTTATAAATAAAAACGTACCTTCAACCTGGTCTTCGACTGCATCCAACTCTTCCCCCTCAGTCACCTTTTTCATTTCAGTGGATGGAGCAGCTGCACTTTTCTCTGCAGATTTGGTGGTATCCTTCTTAGCAGCCTCTTCCTCCTTCTCCTTTTTTGCTTTTATTTTGGCTCTTTCTTCCTCCTTTTTCTTTCTCTCTCTCTCCTTCTTCTCCGCCTTTTTCTGTGCTGCTGTCTTCATCTTGAAAGAGCTGTCGTCTTCTGCATCATTATCACTATCCGCCTTTGCTTTCGCCTTCTTTTTCTGTTTGCGCGTGGTCTGGGCATCGTCATCTGACTGATCTTCGTCACTGACTCCGCCTTTTTTGGCTTGTCCGACCTCCTCATTGTCCTCTGAGTCGGACACTCCTTTTTGGCCACCTTTTTTGACAGGCTTGAGTTTGCGTTGTGTTTGCGAATCGTCTTCAGATTCTGAACCAGCAGGAGCAGCAGCGGGAGCCGCCAATGCCTTTTTACCTTTCGTCCTGCTCTCGTTCTCCATGTTGTCTTCACCCTTAGTTTCTTCACCTTCATCGTCCTCACGCTTGCCCTTCTTGGCCTTTTTTTTGTCTGCCTTGGACGGTGCTAGCTCAGCCTCAGTGTCCTCAATAGAGTCTACTTTCTGGACAGAAAAAAGTTGCTACTTAGAATAAGTTACTACATAGAGCAACTTTAAATAAGTTTAGTTAAATACAATGTGCTTTAAGATCATTTATCATTGTTAGCTCTATCTACCTTTTCTGCTTCTCTTGCTTTTCCAACCTGAGTTTCAAGTGATAACTCCTCCAGTTCCTTTAGTATGTCATCCTCACTGCAAAACATCACCATCAACTATCAACCCATATGTCTTTTCAGAATTGCCTCTCTTGCTTGATGTGTGAATGCAGTGCATGTTTACGGATCAAAACTTAACTTGTGTAAAGCACCATTTACCATAAATGTATATGGTTTGTACCACTTACTCAAAATCATCTTTCTTCCCTTTCTTCTTCTTGCCTTTGCCCTTGCTCTGATCCTTTGCTGCGCCAGCTCCCTCAATCTCAGCTGCTAAGGCATCAATGTCAACACCATCGTCTTTAGCACTTTAAGACAAAACAAATGTAATCTAAATAACAGTTATTCACCATCAGACTAATAATTTAGCAATGTGAAATTTTAAAAATAATTTATATCCTATTAAAGTTATGCATAGGAAAACCCTTTTTCTTTAAGAATAATAGTTTTAGTTAGTTTCATTTCTCCAACAGGAAAAATACAGAAAAGTATTTCTAAAATTGTTAAATGCGAGTTCCAAGAACGTCATGTCATGTTTTCCTTAGCCCAGCAAAATTTTTAATATATGTTTGATAATAATAATAATTACAGAGTACAACATATAAGGAAATGTTTTTCCTCACAGATCCCTTTTTAGTAATTTGGGGGTCAGAGCGCAGGGTAAGCTATTGAGCAAAAGCACCTCTGAAGCAGGAAGGGTTCAGAGTTTTGCTCAAGGACCAAACAGTGGCAAACTTGAGCGCAGGTCTTCCTTGGCTGTGGTGGAGCTTGAACCCAGGTCTTCCTATTCTACCGATCAACAACTCAGCACCTTAACCATTTGAACCACCACTGCCCTTGATATACGTTTCCCAACATATATTTTGTGTTGCGCAGTCAGCAAAACTTAATTTTTAATAGTAACACCAAAAAAATCATAGGTCAAAATCTATCATAAGTTGATCATTTGCTGTATTTATAATGTTAATGTCCCATAAAACGTCAAGATGTACATAAATACAGTCGCCTCTCATTGTCATTAGGGAAAACTTACACTTTTCATTTCTACTGCATTCTGTGAAACAATTTGGTTTTGCCGTTAATAAAATAAACTTTGCAATAGAACTAAAAAAATTTAATAAAAATATTCAATTTTACTTATTATTTACAGAAGAATAATTTAGAGTCAGTAGTTTTTAAATATAACATGCTGACAATGGCAAAGAAAAAATATTGTCTTTGGTATTATTCAAGTAGACCTATTCATTCATTAACTCATTCATTCATCTTACCCGCTTTTTCACCTAATTTGCACTTTCCAGCACACATAAAGCAAGAGGCAGGGGTACACCCTGGACAGCTCACTAGTCCATCGCTGGGCCAGACATAGACAAACAACCACACACTCAAATACACTCCTATGGACAATTTAGAAACACTGAATCAACCTGTACGGGAGGAAACTAACGCAAGAAAGACCCTTAACCGGGAATCTGCTATGCTATGCTAATGCTAACCACTACGCGACCATGCCGCTCCATTGTTAATATTTTTTCTTTGTCTTAGTCAATAAGAAAATCATCAGGTGAATACTAAAAAAAAAGCACTCTCCTGTCCTGTGGCTGAAAACATACAAATCGCATTTGTAACTGTGTGAACATGTTACAGAAACAATGTCCAGAGATGAACTATTCAAATAAGCTGAAATACATCAATCAGAAAAAAATGCACACCTTCTGACTTCAAGAGCCAATAATAATAGAAAATTAACTAATATAATTAGTCAGTTTCTGATCTTCTTTACTAAGCAGTAAAAACTTCACGTGTTAATACAGGTTCTTACCTACAGCAGCCTCTACAGCAACAAGGAAATAACACATGGAACTCTTTATATAGCAGATGCTTACATACAGTTACATCAGCAATGGGAAGCACCTCAGCATGTTATGTCACTAGACAAGGCAGGGCGGGGCCCAAAAACTGCCTGTTCCCACCCCCCACACACACACGTACTGGCCGATGCAACCTACCCACAGCAGTTAACAGAAAACGTACGATAAAAGCCTGGATAAGAAAAGAGATTTAAGCCAGGCTTGGTTTTAAATGGTCTTGCAATTGTTCCGTCAAAACAGACGCACACGAAAAACCTTGGTTTTATGTCATCCATGACACACATTCACTAATCTGCTCTTACTCCATAGTAGCAAGTGGCAAAAAAGACAGCAAAGACAATCAAATAACTAGTTTTTCGTGAATATCCTAATTTGCACATTTACCCAAAATGATTTGTTGTCAGACAAAACGTGCCAACAGGTTGTGCGCTTATTGTGGCTCAGGTAAAGACTTCCAAAAACATAAGCGTTGTGCATATATTTACTCAGACAAACAACAAACCTTGCACGGCACATGTTTAAAATAATTTCAATATGTAAGAATATCGATACACTATAGTTCGCTGTCTCGATATGTTTCCATTGCCCTTGTCTGACGTGTGCCCTTGTCTGACGTGTGCCAACTGAATTTTACAGGTGAAGTTTATGATTCTTTATTCTTTTTAATCATCATAAGTTGATTTTAATTATTAGTGATTTGCAGGTTCTAAGCAGTCATAGACATGGTGCTCCACTTGCATACTTATTTTCCAGGGCAGGAAGAGCACCACTTTTGTATCTCAATTCCTTCATCTTCTAACCATTAATTCGGGGTCATGGAGGGTAAGCTGGAGCCTATCCCAGTGTACATAGAGCAACAAGCAGGGAAACACCCTGGACAGATCACCAGTCCATCTCAGGGACACACATAGACAAACTACAGGACCCTATTAGTTCATTCATTCATTAATCATCTTACCCCCTAATTCGGAGTAACGGGGGTCTGCTGGCGCCTATCCCAGAACACACGGGGTGAGAGGCAGTGGTACACCCTGGACAGTTTGCCAGCAGGGCACACATAGACGAACAACCACTCACACACACACACACATTCACTCCTATGGGCAATTTAGAATCACCAATCAACCTAATGTACATGTTTTTGGACTGCTGGAGGAAACCGGAGCACCCAGAGAAAACCCATACGCAAGGAGAACATGCAAACTCCGCACAGAAGGATCCCCGGCGTAAGAATCAAACCAGGGACCTTCTTGTTGTAAGGCGACAGTGCTAACCACCATACAACCACATTGCCCACTACAGTGCCCTATTACAATTTAATTCAATTCAATTTGCATAGACCTTTTACCTGTGGCTATTGTCTCAAAGCAGCTTTACACAATCAAATTAAATTATGAAATAGAAATCAGTTTGGAAATTTGTCTGATTGTGCAATCTGATGAACCAGACAACAGACTTCTGACAAGCGGCTGCGGCACTGACAGTCTTTGCAATCAATGGAGTCAGTGTTTTAAAAAATGAGACTTTTGATTAGATTAGTCACATTTTTTTTATTTGGTTATTTCCTACTCCAGCTCCGTTGGGGTAGCTGTGCTTTATTATATACTTCTTCCACTTGGTAATTTTTTCTTGCTCATGTAACCCATCTGCTGTATCTTTCCCCATCTCTGACCACTAAGATGCTGACACAAGAGCATAAATAATGGGACGTTTTACTAAACAGTGATGCAGGGAGAGAGAAATTTACACAGATGTAATCATAATGTTACATTTTAATGGTTATAGTCATTTTAATGGTTATATGAGCATGGTGCTGCTCTCCGACGAACACAGGTTTGATTCCTGGCTCTGGTTGCTTTTGGTCCCACTTCTCCCTTTCATTTAATGCCTCTGTCCTATACATAAAGGCAAAAAATTTCCCAATTTAAAAAAAAAAAAAGCATAATAGTTTATGTCCCTTTGTAAATAATGTACTAATTTAATTGCTGATCTGCCATTATTAGTTACCACCTGCCTATTTTTTTTTTCAAGTATTATTTCATTTATTCATCTTCTTACCCACTTATTCCCTAATTCGGGGTCACAGGTGTCTGCAGGAGCCTATTCCAGCGCACATACAAACAACCACTCACACACATTCACTCCTATGGGCAATTTTGACTCCCCAATCAACCTAATGTACATGTTTTTGGATGGTGGTAGGAAAAGGATGGTGTTTTTGGATGGCGGTAGTGCCCAGAGGAAACATATGCAACCGCAGGGAGAACATGCAAACTCCGCACAGAAAGATCCCCACGTTAATCCCTCCAAACACAAATTATGCTTTTTATTAATTTGATCCCAAAAAAATACTAAGTACCCATGCCATACTCTTCTTCTCCTTTCGGCTGCTCCTGTTAGGGGTCGCCACAGCGGATCATTCTTCTCCACACTAACATGTCCGCTACATCTGCCTCTTTCACCACAACTACCTGCATATCTTCCTTCACCACATCCATAAACCCCCTCGTTGGTCTTCCTCTTTTCCTCCAGCCCGGGACCTCCATCCTCAACATTCTTCTACCAATATACTGCATGTCCCTCCTCTGCACATGTCCAAACCATCTCA
>JAOTRA010000020.1:3288633-3298738 GCA_026260255.1 Pseudolaguvia tuberculata
ACACACACACACACACACACACACACACACACACACACACACACACACACACACACACACACACACACACACTTCTCGCTGGGCGTATTTAAACAAGCAGCCGGTATAACGTTATAACCGGTTGAGTCTCAGCACAGGCCTAGCCACTGCAGCTATGCTAACTAGCTAACCGCCACATGAAGCCCTTGGTTTACAGCGCTGATGTCACATAGCCGTGTCTTATACCGCTCCCGCAAATCGTTAAAAGCGTTCTAAACACCGTTGTCCATTAATAAATTATACATTACCAGTCATCTCCTTTATTTTTCTGTTTCTTCCCCATGGTTACTCTAATAATTTCTCCAGCTGTGTGAAGTCACTGCTTAGCGCATATGGTCGATTGGAGTAATATTGCGCATGCGCCGATTGAAGGGTCGTACTAAACCCTTTTCTATTCCCTACTATTGTGTGCTATGTAGTGTGTAAAGTGTTAATGATTACAGCAGAAAAAAAAAAGTTTACTACGTCGCTGGAAGAGAGGAGATTTGTACTTTCAATTAAACCGAAAAATTCATTCATTTAATAATCTTCGAATCATATATATATATATAATTTTTATTTGCTTGGGAAAGTTATATAATATTTAGTATAGTTATATATTTTATATAAATATATATAAAACTTTCCCAACACCTCCATCACAAGTTCGTTGAAGTAAGCAAATAAAAATTATTTTAAATAAATGCATTAAAAAAAATTCCTTACTTTATTCTTATAAAAAATATGTAAACTAAATAACTAATTTATTTAATTTGTCCTCAAAAAAAGCTTAATCATTAATATGCATTCAGGAATAAAATAAATTAATTACAATTTTATTTGTAACATATATAATTATACACCATATAGTGAAACACTTTTTTGTATATCTTCAATGGTTGGGGTCAGAACACAGGATCAGTTTTCCTTGGTGGTGGTGTTTAACATAATACAGTATTTAAATGTTAAATATTTTTGGAGGTGGCAGGCAGGTAGAAAAGAGGAAGACCAAATAGGAGGTTTATGGATGTGGTGAGGGAAGACAAGCAGGTAGTGAAGGATGCAGATGTAGAGAACAGGGTAGTGTGGAGAAGAGTGATCCGCTGAGGCAACCCATAATAAAGGAGATTTCTCCAGAGCTGTTGAGGTTGTGTGCAGTTTAGCATGGCACTGTTTTGGATACAGTGAGAATATTATTGCAATGGACTGGCAATCTGTTCTGGGTGTAGCCCTGCCTTTTACCGTGTGCCGGAACAGGCTTCAGTAGGCCCCCAGGACCCAAAATTATGGAATGAGCGGGTTAGATGAAAGATGAATGAATGAATGAATGAATGAATGATGAGTATATGATTGATTAATTAGGTGCTTAGACACAAACCTTCACAGTGATCTCAATTCCTTTATTTACATTACTGATACAATGTTTTCATAAAGGCTGAGTGTGTTTTGGACATGCTGTGGAGATGATGTCTTTATAAAAGCTGCTACAGCCACAGCAAACTCTTTGGGACAGAACCGGATGCCTGTCAAACCCGAGCAGAGCTCTTTGATGAAGACTGCAGGCAGAAAGTCATGAGTTACATCCAGGATGCAAGATTCTACAACCCCATTCTTGATGTCCATCTCCAGTCCAATGCTGTTGTTTTCCAAAATAAATGATGTGCAGACTTTAAATTTAGGCGTTTTTCCATAAACCCAGTCCCAGTTTTTCAAATCAGAGGTCATTTTGTGAATACCAGGCATAAGAACCTCTGATCCCGGGTCGACTGTGAGGACAGGACAATCAAGGTCAAACTCTTTATTATAACGACATGCAATAGCGTCCATGAGGGAGTCAGGGTTCAGACCGGGGTCGTGATCTGAGAGGTTTGTAACTGGGGAAGGTACACTTGGCGTGGCGTTGCTTTTAATGCCACTGCACGCGGTTTTCAGAATTGATGACATGACGGAGCGGTCCGAGGAACACAGCAGGGTGCAGTGATGATACGCAGACGTCCGTCCCAGCCTGGCTGCAGTCCCGGAGATTTTATAACACCCGTTAAGTATTATGTCAAACCTTTCTGTTGCACAAACATCCAGACTCGGCCTGAGCTCCTTTACCGCCCCGATGACGACCCCGAGGTTCCTCATACGATCGTATTTCTTCTTCGATGTGAAGAAAGTCATGTTTATATTGCCCAGATCGTGGTACACGGTTCCACCGCCGCTCCGCCTCCTCGCTACCGGGATCCCCGTCCGTCTCAGCAGCTGCAGGTTACACTCCTTCCAGGGGTTTTGGTGTCTCCCGATCACCACCGACGGGGTGTTCCTCCATAAAAATAACATGCTCCGATTCTGAAGATCCACATGATCATAGATCCAATCTTCTAATGACAGATTGGTAAAGATATCAGTGGAGGAAGATTTTACAATGAGTCCATTTTTACCGTTCTCTACCAAACACGTGTTTAAAGTGCTCTGGTGTCGCGCCAACCGTTTGAGGTCACGTGTTCTAAAGGACATTCGTGGCAAAGTCCCCAAAATCATTTCTTGATATTAATAAATAGAGTTTATGTTTATGCGCAGTGACAGAAGGTCTCTCCAGATTAATGTTTCATTTTACAGAGACCGAGTCATTTTTTTTATTACAGTTTTACATCCGGTGTGAAGATAAGCCGTTCCGGTTAGTGTAAAAGTCTTTTCGACTTTTCGATTTAACATTCTGAAAACGATCAGTAGTATAAAATTCAGCAACAATAATCACATCTAGGTCCTAATTATTAATTATGCCGGATAAAATAAAATTGGACTGTGGGAGGAAACCGGAGTACCCGGGGGAAAGCGCTTGCGTGGGTTGTCTCCCGGTACTCCCGGTTTCCTCCCACCTTCCAAAAACATGTACATTAGGTTGATTGGTGGATATGTGCGCTGGGATAGGTTCCAGCAGACCCCCGTAAGCGGATAAGAAGATGAATGAATGAATGAATGAATGAATGAATGAATGAATGAATGAATGAGAATAAATCATGAATTAAGAAATTAACAAACAAGGAAATAAAACTAAACACACATATATAATGGTTAATTAATTCCTTCATCTAAACGGCTTATTCTTTAATTCGAGTATTTTTTTTTTTTTAAAGTGTGTAAATTTAAAAAATCATGCATATAAAATCTAAAAAAAAAATCTCGGAATTATTAAACTTGAAACAATTTTCTGGCACATTTATTTTATGAATGAGATGTTTAATTAGTATTTGTGGAGGACATTTGGTTTATTACTTGATAACGTTTTTATGTTACGTTTATAATTATGGACATTTGTGACTTCATAAAATTAAAGTAAATTAATTAAAATACTCATAATTGCAATGTTTAGTTAAATGCATGCAATAAAGCAGGCTTTTAGTTTCTTGAGGCAAATTGTGGAAATGGATTGCAGTCGTCCAGTTAGTGGTAAGTTTTTAATTCTTTTGTTGTTTTAACTTTGGATATATAAGTGTAAATAAACATAGGTGTATACAGAATGTGTTTATAAATAATAATATAATAATAACAAATATTAAGTAGCCCTAAGTATAGAAAAAAATATTATTTTTATTCCGTTTAGGAAAGCTAAAATTTATTTGTCGTACCAAGACTTGAAAATGTTTTATTAAATGTCCTGTCATTACATTTTAACGTTTACAGTCTTGATATTTTACTGGTGAAGTCTATTTCTTTGCTTGTGTGCCACTGTGATGGGCTATGCCACTCGTTCACAGGCGGACGCATTCGCTAAAGTGACACACACGTTTGTGTGACGCGGATTGATATTGCATTGTCTGGAACTTCGTTCGCAGCGAGCGAACTGTGAGAAACGCCGGAATCTCGCATAAGAAACGCTGCAGTTCCGCTTATCACCACAAGTTTACATTGCAGAAAGGAGACGCTGTTGAGCTCAGATTGTAAAATGGAAACGTCTTTATTTGTCACACATACATTACAGCACAGTGGGGTCTGTCAGGGCATAGGCTCGGTAATGATTCAGCACTCCTGCAGCCAGAGGACTTGGGGTTGTCTTTTTGGGAGGCTGGCGGTCGTGGGTTTTCCCTGTCTTGCGCTCAACAATTTAGTAATTTGAGCCACCAGTGCCTCTTAAACTCTGCATGTCAGGATATCAGTTTTTTGATTACATTTACATTTACAGTATTTGGCAGACGCTCTTATCCAGAGCGACTTAGAAAAGTGCTTTGAGTCTCTACTTACATTCATTAAGTACTTACTTACATTGATTACAGCAAGAAGGTCTGATTCCTGGCCTTTCTGTGCATGTTCTTCCTTCGCTTGTGTGGGTTTTCTCTGGGTACTCCAGTTTCCTCCCACAGTACAAAAACATGTACATTAGGTTGATTGTTGATTCTAAATTGTCCATATGTGAGTGTGTGTGGTTGTTCGTCGTACGTGTGGCCCTGTGATGAGTGGCAATCAGTCCAGGGTGTACCTCTGCCTTTTGCACTATGTGCACTTTGATAGGCTCCAGCAGACCCCTGTGACCCCGAATTAGGGAATAAGCAGATCAGAAGATGAATGAATTAATAAAACTAGTCCTGTTGGCACACCATATTAGATTACATCACTTACCCTCAAAGTTTTGAATATATAACGCTGTATAAAGATTTTGAACCCCTTGTTCTGCTTGTGATGTACATCGCTGACGATCCAGAAAAGATGCTGATATGGTGACAGCAAAAGTTCATCACAGCACTTGTGCACAGAGCCTATTAAATGAAAACGATATAGTAATTTTATAACTATTTATTCATTCATTCATCTTATTTCCTAATTTGGGGTCACGGGGTCTGCTGGTGCCTATCCCTATAACCAGGATGTGATTTGTGGAAAAACCAGATGGGGAGATGTTTTTATTCATGAACAGATCACAAAGCACAGTAGACCTTTTGCAGTAATTTTGTACTTTTAACAAATTGCGTTTGCAATAAAACATTTTTAATTAGGCCGCTCAAAACAGTGATATTACCTGTGGAGCACAAGTTACTGTGAACATAATAAATAAATGGAAGGCCACTGAAAGAAGAACGTAGTATTGTCCTAGACGCGGAGCAGGATCATTGAAAATGAAAGCCGGTTTCTGTTTTTTTTTGTTCTGCGCTTACAGCGTTTCACTTTGATATATTTTTAAAATATGTGAATATTTTATAGTTTGACATTTTATATCATCTATTTTTGAAAGAGCATTAGGATTATGGGGGCGGGGGGGGGGGGATCAATTATGTCCCCACCGAGGATAAAAATAATTCAACAGGCATCGCAGCTTGCCTATAACTAACAGCTGAGAATAATCTTAACACATTGATGATATGATTGTCAATTCAAACTGATTTAGACATAGATTTGTAGTTCGATGATAAAAAGAGGATGTTTGAGGCATGTCATCATCACCTTCTGAAGACAAAATAAGTTGTATGTATTCTTTTCCATCCTGCAGACCCACTCATAACTGAATATGATTCTGAGGCTTTCTGTTCCTTTACTGGAAAACAAAACAAGAAAAGCTTTCTGAAAGGTAAACGAGTAAATCTTTGTCATAAAGTTCCTGTGGTAAAACCCAAAAGAAAACGGAGAAAAATGGAGCAAAATGAGAGCTTCACAAACACTGTTGATTCAGAGCCCTCCTGCTCCTTCGCTGGAAGACAAATCAAGAAGAACATTTTAAAACGTAATAAAATAAATGTTTGTCATGAAGGACCTCAGTTCCAACACATAGAAATACCAGGAAAAAGTAGTAGAACGAAGACAGAAGAGAGCATCAAAAACTTTGAGTGTGATTCAGAAGCTTCCTGCTCATTTGCTGGAAGACAGAACAAGAAAAATCCTCAAAAAAACAAAAGGGAGAATGTTTGTAATGAAATACCTGGTCCGAAACTCAAAAAAGGAAAAAGTAGACGACGCCAAATCAAAGAAAGCATCATGAACAAATTCAATGTTAAAAGAATTAGCCTGTATCGAACAGGTATGTTTCCTTTATTAAACTTTCTAACTCAAAATAGCTGAATAATCAGAATTAAAACTGCAAATTAAAATAATTACAGAGCTGAATTTTCAAAGACAAATGATAAAATTAGGTTTGGAGGATGGTGGTGGCCTCCGGAGTTCATTTGTAGAGCATAATTGATTTATTTTATTCCATATATATATATGTATATATATTGTTTTACCAGCAAAGCTTTGTGCACGTTACAATGTGAGTGAGCTCCTGGGTGAAGGAGGATCCGGTGTCGTCTATGCAGGTGTTCGTAAAACAGATGGGAAAAAAGTAAGTATCAGCAAATATTAATTTACAAATCATTGTTGTAGGGATGGGGTGGTGCGGTGGCGTAGTGGATAGCACGGTTGCCTCACAACAAGAAGTTCTGGGGTTCAAGAAGGTCTGCACCTGGGGAAGGTGCGGGGTTTGTACGTTCTCCAGGTACTCCGGTTTCCTCTCACAGTCCAAAAACATGCAGATTAGGTTGATTGGTGATTCTAAATTGTCCATAGGAGTGAATGTGTGTGTGAATGGTTGTTTGTCTATGTGTTGCCCTGCGTCCTGCCTCTCGCCTGATGGGAGCTGGAATAGAAACCAGCAGAACCCCCCGTGACCTTGAATTAGGGAATAAGTGGGTAAGAAGATGAATGAATGAATGTTGTATGGATGTGTGTAGATTTTATAGCCATCAAAGTCTTAATTGTTCAGCAGCCATATGCACAATTTTCCAGCTCTATTCCTAATTCAGGTCCCTGTCAATCCCATCTCTTGCTCTATCTCCCCTATTTCATCCCTCTGTCCTATACATAAAAATATAGTTTTGAAATGTCCTAATAATTAACCAGAAATAGCTGTAAACAAGGGTGCATGGTGGTGTAGTCTTTAGCATGGTCGCCACGGGGTCTTTCTGTGTAGTGTTTGCATGTTTTCCCAGCACTTGAGTGGGCTTTCTCCAGGTACTTCAGTTTCCTCCCACATATCCAAAATGTTTACATTAGGTTTAATGGTGATTCTAAATAGCCCATAGGAGTGTGTGTCTGGTTTTTTGTCTATGTGTGGCCGTGTGATGGACTGGCAACTTGTCCAGAGTGTACTCCTGCCTTTCGCTCTATGTGCGCTGACCAATATGACCCTGAATTAGGAAATAAGAGGGTCACAAGATGAATGAATGACTGTAGACATTTATTGTTAATAAATAAATACCTGCAGTTGCTGTTTATATGTTGGTTCTTTCTGTGTTGCAGGTGGCTATTAAATTTGCGTGCAAAACTGAGGATGCGGATTATGTCACTCTTGTTAGTAAAATAATTTTACTTTTATGACACTTATATGAAATTTTAAAAAGTAGTAACAATAGGTGAACTTTATTTGATACAAACAAGCCATTTAATAACTTTACTTTACTTCTAAATCAACATTTCTCGCCAGTCTAAATCTACTAAACAATTTCTCCTTGTTTTCAGCCTGGTCAAACACACAAACTTCCTGTTGAGGTGGCCCTGATGGAGCTTGTTTCTAGGCCACCTCTGTGTCCATATATCATAGAGCTGCTTGAATGGTTTGATTCACCCAAATTCTATATTTTGATCTTGGAGTGGCCCGATCCCTGCATCGATCTCTTTAAATACTGTGAAAACAACACCCTGCCTGATACTGTGGTTAAATACATAATACATCAAATAGCTGTTGCTGCATCTCACTGTCTTGAACGAGGTGTCTTCCATCGTGACATCAAAGAAGAAAACATTCTCATAAACCCTGAGACTTTTGATGTGAAGCTGATCGATTTTGGCTTTGGTGATCTGCTTAAGGAATTCTATTTTGAGTATTCAGGTAATTTCACCACAGAGATGAACAGAATAAATTGAATAGATTGGTGCATCCCTATTGCAATTGTTACTGACAATATTTCTTTCATTCAGGAACTGCAGTTTTCGCCCCTCCAGAAGTGCACAATGGAGATTGTTACCAGGCGGAATCTACCACCGTCTGGGGTCTGGGCATACTCTTGTACAGCCTGCTATGTGGACATGTGCCATATAGAAACATGTTGGAGATTCGTAAAGGCAACCTGTACCTGCCTGAGCACTTGTCTGAAGGTATAAAGAATCTGTACATACAAATTGTGCAGCAATCTGGGAAAATATATGAATTAAAAAGTAACCATTATTAATATTTTTATTTTACATATGAATTAGGGAATAAGCAGGAAAGAAGATAAATGAATGAATGAATGAAATAACTTTGCCTTACACAGGTTCCTGTAGACTGATAACGTGGTGTCTGGAACCGAATCCTGATGATAGACCGACACTTCAGCAGATCCTTGTGCATGACTGGTTTTAAGGGCCAGGTTAGTAAGTAACAGAACAGACCGTAATCTAGTGAGCTTAGTTAATGTAAAATCATTAGTGCAAACGAATCATACTGAATATTGAGGTGTCATGAAAACAGGTGTCATGCCGAAAATCTTCACTGGACAGTGCATGGTGTGTTGAGGGGGAAAGTCTAGGGTGTCTGGCGTTCATACTCAAGTAGAAAACATAAAGACAAAATGGAATAATAAAGGGATTTGGGTTTCCTCTGGGTTTTGCTGGTTTTTTTGTAGCAGACTTAAGTATGCTAGACAATTTGTATAATTTTACAGGTATCCAAGGACAAGCATTAAAATTGTTTAATTTAACTCAAGTGCAGGAATACAGTGTAAGTACAGTTAAGCACGAGGTCCCACAAGAATCCGTCTTAGGACCTCTACTTTTCTCATTATACATTCTTCCCTTGGGGGAAGAAAGACATGGCATTAATTTCCCTTTGTTATGATGACCGTACCCAATTATACATCTCATCCAAACCCAATGAATTATCTAAATAGTCTAGAGATGAACTAAGTGTATAAAACAACAAAGATTGGATGACTCATAATTTTCTAGAATATTAGAAGATTAGTAACATTTGATCTGATGCAGAAAAGCTGGTTCATGCATTTATAACCTCCAGACTAGACTATATTTAATACATTACTGGACGGTTGTCCTACATCTTTGATAAACATGCTACAGCTAGTCCAGAATGCAGCTGTCTGAGTTTTTATCAGGTCCAAAAATATAAACACAGAACTAATATTATCCCTGCACTGGCTATCTGTATAAGGCACTAAATGGTTTGACTCCCACAAACCTAATTAGTCTTTTAACAATTCATCTACAATCTGCAACAACTACAATAGATTATGCTCCTCAATCTTCCAGACATCTGGTAGTCCCCAGAATAGCAAAGTCCACAAAAGAAGGGCAAGAGTTTTCATAACTAGCTCCTAACTAACTCTTGAATGGCCTTCCTGACATTGTTCAGGTTCATATAAAAACATTGATTATAGACATATCCATTTAGCCAGGTTTAATGCATTGTACATCCCATAATCTTATGATCTGGTACATCTGATTAAAGATACAGTTTTGAGCTTGTACATGCTAATATTATGAACAGCAGCTACGCTAATTTCTTTCTACCTGCTTTTCTTTTTATACCCATCCTGAGGTATCAAGAGATTGTGCATGCCGTGGTAGATCTTCAGTGAGAAGACTCCAACCCTGCGAGGATCCTGGGGAATCTGGAAATTGACGCCTCCAGTTTCATTATGCCCTTAAAGACTCCTGGCTGTATATGATTGTGGAAACGACACTGCTCTCATTATCCCACTACCTGGTGTTTTTAGGATAGATTTTTTAAAACACCTTTTGGTAAAGTGTCACCCAAATGAGGATGGGTTCCCTTTTGAGTCTGGTTCCTCTCAAGGTTTCTTCCTAAGGGAGTTTTTCCTTGCCACAGTTGCCCCAGGCTTACTCATTTGGGATGTTGTAGGGATGTTTTAGATCAATTTCTTACTTATTTTTTATTATTTTATATTCTTATATTATTTTATATACTAGTGTTCTGTAAAGCTGCTTTGGGACAATATTTATTGTAAAAAGCTCTATATAAATTAATCTGAATTAAATGTAATTCCCAAAAGTGTGTGTGTGTGTGTGTGTGTGTGTGTGTGTGTGTGTGTGTGTGTGTGTGTGTGTGTGTGTGTGTGTG
>JAOTRA010000020.1:3298838-3310149 GCA_026260255.1 Pseudolaguvia tuberculata
CTATCTATCTATCTATCTATCTATCTATCTATCTATCTATCTATCTATCTATCTATCTATCTATCTATCTATCCCTTCCTCATTCAGATGTCACAATTCTTTCATGCATATGTCTTAAATCCTTAATGTAAAAAGGAACTAAAAATAAAATTGCTAAACAGTTTCATTGTGTCACTGATATGAATCTAACTATACGTAGGATGGAGCTGAACAATGTTATTTTTCATTAGTATGATCATTGTGTTATGTTATTATGTTAATTATAACATAAAATAAATGACAAAGAAAAATAACATATTGTTCAGCTCTATCCTACATTTTGTTAGATTCACATCAGTGTCACAATCAAACTGTTTATCAATATGCCATCTGCTTAAAAAGCCTTCCAATAGGATAATAATATTATATACACATGATCTCAACTCTGTAAAAGGAAATTCCTGATTGTAAGGAAGATTTGTGTTTATTGAGCTGTGATATTTGAGTGTCCTAACAGCCCAGGCACTGTTCCTCAGAAGTCGATCTAAAGACCGTGTACTGAGGAAATAAATGAATAAGGAAATGTTTGAAGGAATAAAATCTCATAACATTTTTTTTATTCTATATCAGGACGTGAGTCTTCATTTCGTCTTGTCCGGCTGTCTGCATGTGTATCAGCGTATGATCGACAAGCAGGAGGATGTGTGCCTGTTTGTGACTCAGCCGGGTGAGATGGTGGGTCAGCTGGCCGTGCTGACTGGAGAGCCGCTTATCTTTACCGTCCGTGCCCTTCGAGACTGCACCTTCCTCAGAATCTCCAAATCTGATTTCTATGAGTGAGACAGATTCATTCAAATATATTTAAGCATTTTTATTTAAGTCACAATGCTGATTTTTAAACACTTTTATTTGTAGGATCATGAGGGAGCAACCCAATGTGGTCCTGAGTGCAGCTCACACTGTGGCCACCCGCATGTCTCCTTTCGTAAGGCAGATGGACTTTGCCATTGACTGGATGGCTGTGGAGGCAGGACGTGCTCTCTACAGGTGCTTAAGTACTTAATTTAGAAGACTGTCATGAATAAACCAAATTATATCTTACATAATACTTGTTATTTTTCTTCTTTAGGCAGGATGATCAGTCAGATTGTACCTACATTGTGCTGAATGGTCGTTTGCGCTCTGTGATTCGGAAAGCAAACGGAAAGAAGGAGCTGGTAGGGGAGTATGGTAGAGGCGATCTCATTGGAGTGGTAAGTTTATTTATTAATCCAGATTCTTGCAGATACAAAGGTGAACAGATGATATGGAATAATCTTAATCCTCTAGTTACTTTAGAAGAATTAAGCTTTGCTCTCAGAGGGTGTTTCCCAGGACTAAATCTTAATCTATGCACATGTTATGAGTCATATTTTTTTCTAGCTTCTGTATATACGATTTTTAGGTCGAGGCTTTGACAAGGCAGCCACGGGCGACAACGGTTCATGCGGTTCGAGACACAGAACTAGTCAAACTTCCGGAGGGAACGCTAAACAACATTAAGAGACGTTATCCTCAGGTACAACACACACACACATCACGTATAAATATAATGATTAATATGATCTTAATCAATTAATATGTTTGTGTGTGCAGGTTGTTACTCGGCTGATCCATTTGTTGGGCCAGAAGATTCTGGGAAACCTTCAGCAGCCCCGTGGACCTTTCTCAGGTTAATACATATCTTCATTTTCTATATAGGAAAGTAAGTGTATAGTATAAAGTTTCTTCTTTAAATCCGCATCAACATTCTTCACAAGGGTTACACAATTCTCTATTTGTGCAAATCCTTTTTAGGTTCAGCTTTGGGTTTGCCCAGCATGGCATCCAGCCCTGATGTCACCAACCCAGCCAGCAACCTCTCCACTGTGGCTGTGCTTCCCGTTTGCGACGACGTTCCAATCAATGCCTTTAACCTGGAACTCAGCCATGCTCTCAGTGCCATAGGTATAAATGATAGTGCTATTAATTAATATATAATGTACATTGGCTGAGTGACAGATTCAATCTATCTCATTATATACATTTATTAAAAATATGTTGTTTTATAAAATAAAAAACCAAACTAAATATTTTGCATGGACAAAGACATCTGAAACAACTTTTTGTATATTTAAGTTGAATTGTGTATAATTTTTTAAACAAATATAAGGTCTGAATTACCAACATTCGATTATAATATACATTATACAAATACCTTTTACATTTATTTATGTTAAGGACCCACTTTGTTGCTGACGAGTGATATTATCAGAGAGAGACTTGGAGCTTCTGCTTTGGATAGGTAAGAGACAGTTTAGACATAAAGACAATTATCAGTTACCAGTAAAACACAATAGCTGTCAGAAGAGAACATCTGTTGATAAGGGGGACATTTTGTCACATGATTATCCATTATCTTCTTGTAACAAAATGTCCTGAAGTAAATTATTTACATTTGTTTACCGCGGCACACTAACTGTTATCACATTTATTGAAAATATTACGTCATGTTGGGGGGGCAGTGGTGGCTTAAATAGTTAAGGTACTGAGGTGTAGATTGGAAGATGACCCAAACCTTCCAAAATGGGATATGCAAAGAAAGATATTTTACTATATGTTTTACTATATAGCCTCTTTCCTGTAGTCAGGTCTATTAGGTTAGCCGATGTTATAGATAATTACACGTTATTATACAAAAAGACACGTTGTTGACATATTTTCTGCATTATTTTCCCAGCATTCATGAGTACCGGTTATCAGGCTGGTTAGCCCAGCAGGAGGACATCAATCGTATAGTTCTGTATCAAACGGACAGCAGTATGACTCCCTGGACCCAGCGCTGCATCAGACAAGCAGACTGTATCCTTATTGTAGGTCTTGGAGATCAGGAGCCCAGTCTTGGACAGGTGCGTAACGTGATCACATTTCTTCACAGTTGTGCACATTTTCTATCATTAAGCATCCAACGTTTGTGTCTTCACAGCTAGAGCAGATGTTGGAGAACACAGCAGTGCGAGCTCTTAAACAGCTGATTCTTCTGCACCGTGAAGATGGCCCTGGTCCCTCTAGAACCGTTGAGTGGCTTAACATGCGTAGCTGGTGTTCTGGACATCTCCATTTGAAATGCCCACGTAGAGTGTTCTCACGCAGGAGTCCCGCCAGACTGGTAAGGGATGTAGTTATAGCGTCATTAAAACAGCTGAACTTGTGGTAACTGCAATGGCTAAATAAAAGTTTACCTAGTGGTTGAAGTATGTGTGAGCCAGTAAAAAAGAGAAGTCTGATGGTCTGTCGTAATTATTGTAACCATGTATGTAGACGGTGCGGTGGCGTAGTGGTTAGCAAGGTCGCCACACAACTTGAAGGTCCCAGGTTTGATTATCAGGTGGGGGATCTTCCTGCCCTTGCATGGGTTTCCTCCAGAATTCCAGAATGTATGCAGTGTGTAGAAGCTGGATTTGTGTGTTTTTGACAGAGAGAGGTGTATGAGAAAGTGTTTGAAAAGACTGCAGACAGACATAGTGATTTCTCCCGTCTGGCTCGAGTCCTCACAGGAAACAGCATTGCACTGGTACTCGGAGGAGGAGGAGCTAGGTGAGTACCATCATGCTTGTTTTTGGAAGCCTCTTTGGGATTTTGCCGTTATACAACTATGATTGATAGGTATGTGTAGTTTTATAGTCACTATGGTGCACAAGTGTCTTAATAAGTGAGATTATATTGAATGATCTGTGTTTTGTACTAGGGGCTGCTCACATGTTGGTGTGATTAAAGCCATGGAGGAAGCAGGGATACCTATCGATTTAGTAGGTGGGACATCCATCGGCTCTTTCATCAGTGCGCTGTACGCAGAGGAGAGGAGCGCTGTTCGTGTGAAGCAGAGAGCGAGAGAGTGGTCCAAGGTAATAGCAGCGGTATTTCTCTTCATAGGGCCGAGGGGAGACTCTGTTTCAATAATATTGTAAATATATGTTTCCTGCATCCACAGGCGATGAACTCCGTGTTTAAAACTGTGCTAGATCTAACCTATCCCATCACTTCCATGTTCTCTGGCTCAGCCTTCAATACCAGCATTTCCAGTGTGTTCGAAGATAAGCAAATTGAGGTGAGACAACCGAATATTATTTTGATGATCATAATTAGGGTTAAGGGTGTGGTGGCGTAGTGGTCAGCATGGTAGGCTCACAGCAAGAAGGTCCTGTTCGTCTATATGTGGCTCTGCGATGGACTGGCAACCTGCTGTACCCCAGCCTCTCGCCATATGTGCGTGGGCATAGGCTCCAGCAGCAACTCGAATTAGGGAATAAATGGGTTAGAAGATGAATAAATGAGTTAGGGTTACCTTAATCTTCTAACAATAAAAGAATAAAATATTTCTGTTTGTAGTTCAATAAATTTCTTTCATAAAAGTAACCATAAGATTTTGGTTTGTGTAGAAGCTTGATTTGTGTGACTCAATATAGACGCATTTTCCAGTGTTTTCTTTACATGAGCTTTTTACACATGATTAAAGTTTTATATTGATGCCTCTTTTAATTTAACAGGATTTGTGGCTGCCTTATTTCAACGTGACCACTGACATTACAGCATCTTCAATGCGAGTACATAAAGATGGTGAGTTCAAGTCTTTGTTTACTTGTCAGTGGTGTCACAGCATAATATAATATTAATAATGACAAAATAGAACCAGTAGGTGTAGTGGTTAGCACGGTCGCCTCACAACAAGAAGAGTTTTTCTTTGCGTGGGTATTCTCCTGGTACTCCGGCTTCCTCCCACAGTCCAAAAACATGTAGATTAGGTTGATTGGTGTTTTGCCCATAGGAGTGAATGTGTGTGTGAATGGTTGTTTGTCTATGTGTGGCCCTGAGATGGACTGTCCAGTGTGTACCCCCGCATCTCTCTTTATGTGCACTGGGATAGGCTCCAGCAGACCCACGTGACCCTGAATTAGGGAATAAGTGGATAAGAAGATGAATGAATGAATGAATGTATGAAAATAGAACCACCTTTATGGTTTACCTGTAACTGTATGATACAACTGTTCTACGCATAAATACTTCACACACAAATAATAATAGACAGTATGTTCATGCACTTCATACTCCAATCCAGTGGGTGGCGGAAATTCACAGTTGTGATACATTTCAAGATCCATAAAACAACAAGCGTAAAGAACTAATTTTAACCTGAAAAATGTTATGCTTGTCTATAAATTGTTTATAGAATATGTAGTTTTTAGTGTTTATGTCAGGGGAAATATTAAAACTAAAAATGCTTGATTTTTTTATGTATTAAATTTTATCTTAAACCAACTTGTTTCTCTGTATCTCAAATTGAAATGTTTTATTTTAACCACTAAAAAGTCTGTTAGGTTTTCCGATTAGAGGTAAAGATGTCTCACACCAACACTGTTCTGATAAGTCGATTTTCCAAAAACTAACTTAATAGTAAATGTCTAATAAAATAAAATCAAGACATTCATAAGTAAAAATGACTTTTTAAAATAAATGTTGTGCACATTATCAAGATGAAGATGCATGTTCTTAGCAACGACAATAGATGTGCTACTATAACACTATGAGATCTAGAGAATGGTCATTCCGTCATGCTTAACCTTTCCATCCATCCTATTGAAATATTGATTTGAAATGCTTTGATTGTATTTGCTAACTGCTTGGGAATCTCGAGACGGTAGACTAATGCTAAATTCCTAAATCCAGCTATGCTAAAGCTAAAGTGCTGACCAAAGTGGATAATCACAGGGAATTTAAAAATCCCTTTGAAATGCAGCTTTTCAGGCTGAAAAAGTGGATTTCGGGATTTTACATGGTCACCTGATCTCACTAGTTTTTCCAAAGTCCATGGGACTGCATGACATGCCTGGCATGACTAATACAAATCCAAAACCTGTCCTTCTGTCTTCTCTCTTTTTCTTTTTCCTTATTTCTCTTCTTCTTCTTTCACATCATATATATATACCTTTTAGCACATTCTGTATCCATTTCCTTCCCAGTTTTCTCCATTGGCTTCCATAAAATACTTTATTCATGTACAATTATCCAGCCTTGTCTCATCAATAAAAGTAGCGGTTGCTTTTTTTTCTTCTTATTGTAGTGTTCTGCATCACTTTCGGACCTGCTCCTCTAGCGGTAGTCTGCTGCTCTAGCTTTTCTCATAAGAGCACTAGGATAGTCACTCATGGTTAATGGTATTGGTATGCATTACCTGCAGTAGGATTTTGTCTTTGCAGTGTGGATCAAGTTGGAATCATCTCTTATTGGGGGATGTACATAGTCCAGGGCTCGATGTTAAAGTGCACTGGTATTTTATTGCTTTCTCTGTTGCTGTTGTTGACTCAATACTAGAATATAATATCACATATGAATAATCACATTTATAGTGTCATTATGTGCATATGTAGCTTTCAAAATAAGACTCATGGATTCCATTTGTCAGACCACCAAGTTGGCACTGCTGGATCCTTGAGAGTGACACTTAACCTTCAACTGTTCAGTCAAAAACATAATCACATGTTTTCATCTTTATTTTTACTAAATGTTGATTTCGTTGAGGTTGTTTTCACTACATTCATAACATTAAGTGGAAGGGATCATAAACTGACAAACAAAAATCACTCATCTTTTAATGTATAAGCATTCTGTACATTTCACTACTCAAACCTTTGTCTCCTTCCTTCCTTCCTTCCTTCCTTCCTTCCTACCTTCCTTCCTTCCTTCCTCTTTCCTTCCTTCCTTCCTTCCTTCCTTCTTACCTTCCTTCCTTGCCTTTTTGCTCTCCCACTCTTCCTTCCTTGACTTTTTGCTCTTTCTTCCTTCCTTCCTTCCTTCCTTCCTTCCTTCCTTCCTTCCTTCCTTCCTTCCTTCCTTCCTTCCTTCCTTCCTTCCTCCTTCTTTCTCTTTTCTCCTTCTCTTCTTCCCAATTGGCTTAAATCTGTAACAGTCCATTGATGTGTGCACCTGCAGTATAGTACAGATACAAAAGAAGTGAATTAATTTTTATCTCGTTCTTTTAAAATATGAGATGTTTTTCCTCCTTTTTTTTTTAGCATGTTTAAAGTGCACTAAAGTAATCCAATTTTAAACTCCTTTCACCTGTATTTATTTGCATGTCTGTCCTTATCCTTATGTCTCTCTACCTAACTCAGTCTTTAAATTTTTTTTGTTATGGTCTCTCTCTCTCTTTCTCTCTCTCTCATTCTTTTTTTTCTGTCTCTCTTTCTCATGATCAATCGAAAGCGGTTTGATTTCCTCTCCATCTTCATTTTTGCCAGGCTGTGTGTGGCGCTATGTTAGAGCCAGTGCCTCCTACACCCCATATTTACCTCCTCTCTGCGATCCCAAGGATGGCCACCTCCTCGTGGATGGTTGCTATGTAAACAATGTCCCAGGTCAGCGATAATTATACCTCCCCTCCTTTTCCCTTGAATCTCAACCTTCTTTATTTAAATATAACCCCTAAACAAAGAAACAACCCACAAACTCTATGGCGACCGCTCTCTCATACTGGCCTTGTTTTTGGTACTAACCCAGTATCAACCAGGTGGACATTGGGAAACCATGGCTTGGAAGGAAAGATTCAAACGTCCAGCATGAGACCGAATAACTCATATTAGTGTTTTAATCATTAGTGGTGATTTTAAGGAACTGGTGATATTATACTGGTGAACAGATTTCAGTAAAGGAAAGCTAATGGAGCATATGGTATTGTCACATGTCCATTACATCATTTCTTTAAATTTAATCCATGTAAGTAAGAACTGCATCATCCTGCCTAAATGTGCACTAATCAAAAGACGCTATAATTTATTTCTTACCTGATTCACCACTTTATATGTTACAGTATGTGTGTATGCATGTATGTCACCTCAGCTGCAAGCTTTTCTCTTTTGTCTGTCATTGCAACAAGCAGAATATCAGCCAGGGTGGAAATATATTGTCTGTACCAAGCCCAGATAAATGGGGAGGGTTGCGTTAGGAAGGACATCCAGTGTAAAACTGTGCCAAATCAAATATGTGGATCACCTATTTTGTAGGTACAGACTTCAGTGCTTGAGTTTATCTATTAAGTTAATGGATTTATATCCAATCAGTTTGGACTTTAACTAAAATGTTCCGTTGGTTTGATTATTGTGTCCCCATGTTGATTCTATTTCCCCCCCCCCCCCACTTCCCGCATAGGTATTTACAGGTACCCTAATGTGAACCCTATGTGAATTGCCCATAGGAGTAAGTGTATGTGGTTTGTCTATGTGTGGCCATGTGATGGACTGGCAACCTGTCCAGGTTGTATATTAAGCAGAAGTGAAATGTTTGAGTAGGTCATAACATATAGTCATAATGTGACTGTGAATAACTGGGGTTAGTGGGAATTCCTGGTTGTATATTTATTTGATGTTTCATGCTTGGATGCAGCAAATTCTGCTTCTCTTACAGTTTCTGTTTTGTTTAATGCAAAACTGCAATTTGCTTGGGCAGCTTTAATTGCTTTTATATTCCAAATAATCTGCATATTTACTTCTAAAGCACTCTAGACCCTTCATTATAAAATGTTCTCTCAAACCTATGGCTACTTAACAGATGCAGTTCACACCTTACACACTTTTTAATTAGACACTTTTTACCTCTGTCATATTCTTTATATTCTCTCTGTAATCAGATCCATCCTGTCCATGTTATTCTGTTTTATCTATGGTGCCTCATCTCTCCATCCAATCCGTGTTGCTATCACAGCTCTTCTGCACCCTGCTGGTCGAGCTCAGCACTGCAGGAAGAGACTGGCTGGCTGAACCTGACCTGTTCCCTGAGACGATCTGTAAAACACTGGCTTTTTAAAGCTCTCTGCTAGAATATTAATATGCACATACAAAACACTGGATATAATAAGTGGATATAAACTACAAACTGAAGTTTATTCTTCAAATATTTTTGGACAGGGTAGTTGGTCATTACATGCCAAATAAACTATTTTAAAGGGAATAATATTAGCTATTTCCTGCTGTCTCAAGTAGTAGTAAGGATGACAACGAATAAATAAATAAAGAGTAAAGAGCACTTTTACAGGACGGTGTGATGACCAGAATTAATTATAAAGTATATACAGGGTGTCCCCTACGTTTCCATACATTGTTGGTGAAATAAAACCAAAAAACATGTTTATTTTGGACGGCGTGGTGGCATAGTGGTTAGTACGGTCCCAAGAAGCCCCCAGTTCTTGTTTGTGTTTTCTCAGAGTTGTCTGGTTTCCACAGTCAAAAACAGTGTTGATTACAACATTTGTACCTTTATATGAAGAGGGCTCCACAAAACATGCAACCATAATCAATAAGTAACCCACTGTAATAGTAAGATAAAGAGTTACTTTAGTGTTCTTGTCAGGAAGTAAAATTGTAAGCATATTTCTCCAAAATGTAGATATGCTTTACATGAACAGCTAATACCATGTGTACATATAGGATAGGATGGAAAAATGAGGCAGAGAGTTTGATAAAGTCTGTGTTTTTAACTAAAAGTGTAGACAATACCATGATCTCAGTAATCACACATACACAAAGTGCAATTAACCAGGGTTCCCCACACACCATCCACGGGGTGCCCATCGTCACGCCTTCCCCCGCTGGGCTGTACATTGCTAACCTCCGCCACTGCCAGCATTTTCTGGACTATTCCGTAGTCATTAAGCGTTATTCTAAAGTTTTTTAAGAGGCTATATTCCTCCTTCCCCCCGTGTGGCAGGCTCTCTGTGGCGCTATGTGCGGGCGAGCATGACCCTCTCCGGGTACCTGCCGCCCCTATGCGACCCCAAAGATGGCAACCTGCTCATGGACGGCGGCTACATCAACAACCTACCAGGCAAGTAGAGTGTCATGCAGGGACAATCTTTGATAGCAGGGCCACTGGAAAGACATGGGGCGGTCCAATGAGTTGTGGGTTGTAAAACGACTGGGCCCAGTTTCCTGCAAACTCTTTGTAGCTTTAAAAAAGACGGGTTTAAAATCAATTTGGCTGTAGGATCTTACTAATGTGGACAGAGTTTCGGGACACTTGGCCTATGTCTGATGGTGGGTAAGTAGAGTGTGTGCAAGGGAAATAATTTGTATTTAATCTAACAAAAGATTTCAATTAATTCAGCTGTGTGTTGTGTATATGTAATGATTTTATGTTCATTAAAGGCAACCTGAACTATTCAAAACAGAAAAAAACTAAATGAAATGCCAGTCATTCTGTCTGCTTTATAATTGGGTGAAAGTCGAAAAAATAGAATGCATTTATGTTATCAATTATATTATTATTACAAATAATATCCTACACCAAACACAATTCTATGTCAAACTAAACATCTAGCGCATCTAGTGTTCATGTGTTGCATTTTAATGTTCATTTTTCTATTATATACTGAGCATGAAAGACTCATAGGTAGAACAGGACAGTTGATATCTAAGCTCAGCGTTTCACACTATATCTTCAGATATCTTCTAAATCTTTATTTGGGCTTTAAAAGTATGATAAGGCTTTACAGTAGTGGTTCTCAATCTTTTTTGGACAAACGCCCCTGACTTATGTTAAAATGCCTTACCACCACATTCTATCCATACTAACTGGATGTTTTCTGTCATAAAGGCCATCATTTAATCAGACCCCTCGTTTTGTTATCAGTGAAAGTATGCAATATTCTTTACGATTCAAGTAATAAATATCAAATATTGACCAAATATTATATAAGACATGAGTTTGTGTGTAAATTAGTGCACGTTCTGTGTTTGCTGATTTGCTATTTTTCAATAAACAAAAAGGGAATAAAGCCAAACTGAAAGTTGAGAAACCTGGCAAATCCGGTCTAAATGGCAATTTGGTGAAGCGCTACTGTCCATGTTGAGAGTCACTACTTTACTGTATGTTTGGTATCAGATGAACACAGTGCATTACAGTCTGTTCAGATCTGAAATTGATTGCCACACGCAAGTTTAAATAGTTTTAGGTTACACTGTCCTACACTGTTACACCTGTTAGTCTTTCAGGCCCAAAGACACATCAGAAAGCTGCATTCATCCAGGTCTCTTTCTATACATAAATACTGTATATGTGTGTGTCTAAAAATCAGCACAACAAAAAATAGTGTGGCATGTGTACAGCTTTCTGGTGGCAAATGCATGTTTGAATAAATAAGTCAAAGCTGCTTTAATAACTGCCAAGTTTGCCTCCTCCTCCTGCTGCCCGGATATGTGTGTGTGTGTGTGTGTGTGTGTGTGTGTGTGTGTGTGTGTGTGTGTGTGTGTGTGTGTGTGTGTGTGTG
>JAOTRA010000020.1:3322010-3333256 GCA_026260255.1 Pseudolaguvia tuberculata
ACACACACACACACACACACACACACACACACACACACACACACACACACACACACACACACACACACACACCTTGGCTCAGTGTTGTTCGACTACTCTGTTCAGTCCCTGAGTAAGGGGCTAATGGATGATGTGGACCTAACGACCGTGGTATAGGACACAGTATCAGTATAAACACAAAACTGTACATACACTAGGTAGGGCGGCTACACACACCACGCAGCCTTATGGCTTACACTGATTCAAAGACAATACGTGATGTAAGAAGTGATGATATTCACAGCTGTCGCTTTACAGTGCTCTGTAGCTTATAACGGTAATGAATGTGTATTACATCATACGTGTGAACGTGCACAACAAGCAACCGCTAAGGCTAAGATCCGTCCTGATAAGAGTGGTGGATGAAAAAAAGAAAAAATATATATATTTTTTTATATGTATATAGAGATATAAAGATAAATATAAATAGGTTTTGAATTTACAACACACTTGCCTGTCTCTGTCTGTCAGTCATTGTTACTCAGTCTCTAACCAGCCTTAATAGCTTGCACCTTATTTTCTACCCTTTTTCCATTCTTTTTCTTCATCCGTTTCTGTCCAAGTCTCGCCGTCCGTTTGTCTCGGCGTGTGCGGCTACCTGCTGAACAGAGAGTGGAGCTGGTGCTGGCTGTAGCACTGGCTGCTGCGAGGAGACTCCGTGCGCTCCATTACTCTCTGAAACCAGCCTGCCACGTCCACCTCCAGCACCTCATAGCGTCGGATGAAACTGTGTTCCTGTTGCAAGAGGACATAAGGAGAGGTTAAAGGCTCAGGCAGCTGAGGACACAGACAAAATTAGGTAAAGAATACAGAAAAATAAAATAAATAAATGGAACAACAGTATTTGTTAAACTATCTGAAGTTACTGTGGAATTTTGCTAATGTGAGCAGGTTTTGGGATGCGGTTCCAGTGCATACTAAGTGTTAAGGGCAGGCATCTGTACAGAATAGTGGATTTGTTTAGCACATGGAGCTCAGGGGCTTTATGTACATGAAAACAGTTATGCTAAAAAGCGGTAGTTGTGTTGGACTGCCCAAATCCCAGCAGAACCAAGAAGTTAAATTCAAGACCTTTTTTTTTCCCCCTTTTACATCAAACAAGGATACATAGCAACAGTGTAGGTCAACTTTGAGATAACATCTACAGGTTTAAACAGATTCTGTCCAACAGAAAATATGATTATTGTGACCTGAACTAATTCACTGAATCCATGAACCAGCATCTTCATTCATTCATCTTCTCACCCGCTTATCCCTTAATTTAGGGTCACAGGGGTCTGCTGGAGCATATCTCTTTCTTTTAACCCATAACTGCAATAAAGTAGTCATCTGTTGCAGTTTCATAAATGATTGGAAAATGCGATACAGACTCATTACAACTTTCAGTGAGCTATTTTTAGAGGGAGCATGTGACATTCCTGAACACATACACGTGCATCGACATAAGCAGACTCGCATGTTCCTACTCCTTCTTGGAAAGGTGTTATTAAAATGAATTTGAAAGAAACTATACTCTGCTGTTTTAATATGAAACATAAGTATGGATTATCCTCTGGTGAAATTCTGCTGCAAAACACTTACAAGCAGCTTGTGGTATTTTGGCCTTTTTCTGTGATCCTTTGTGAGGCTGCAAAGACAAAGAGGAAAATAACAGTTTGCACACTAAACCAATAGAGCAGGCTGGTCTTTACTATAGATTCTACAGCTCCTACTGTAGTACCACAGGAATATTTATTTAAAATTATGTGCTGATAAGCAGTGTGTCTGTATATGTGTATATGTATATATGTATACCAGTCTTTAACAAAGGACTGGAAGTCAAGGGAGAAGTCCATGCTGAGAGGCAGAAGAGGGGGGTCCTCCTGCAGCACTTTGGTCAGCACCTCAAAGTCTGTCTTGCAGTTTTTATAGGGAAATTGTCCTGTAGCCAGCTCCACCTACAAGAGACAAAAACATCAAGACAAAAGGACGTCATTAGTACAGATCAACAGTATAACAAGTATAGGATATAAATTCATTCATCTAATCTGCTTATTACTAATTCAGGGTCAAAGGGTCTCCTGGAGACTATCCCAGCGCATATAGGTCGTCAATCCATCTCAGGGCAAAACAGACGAACAACCACAAACATTCACACTCACTCCTAAATGGGAGTTTAGAATTACCAATCAATGTACATGTTTTTGGACTGTGGGAGAAAACTGGAGTACCCAGAGGAAATCCACACAAGCGTGAGGAAGGCATGCAAACTCCACACAGAAAGACTGCTTGCCCAGGAATCAAACCCAGGACCTTCTTGTGAAGGTTTCATGCTAACCAGTATACCACTGCGCTGCCCGTATATTAAATATAATATATTATAAATCAATCATGCAATGGGTTACTAATTTGAGAAGCTTCCCATTAGAAAGCAACCGACTAAGTCTTAAGTTGTCCCCAAGTTTCGTTGTATATCCCAGCTTAGACTCGCTGAAGGCAGTTTGGTGCTGGTGAAGGGGCATGAATCCAGCAACACTAATAGGAGACTGGGCTTTCCTGTTTTGCTGTATACTTATTTTTTTGGTAATCAGATTTAGAGTTAAAAAGTGTACCAGAGAGATGCCGAGACTCCAAACGTCAGCTCTGATGTCATAGTCAGGCTTACTAGGGTCTGGAGGGTCTATTCTCTCAGGCTGAACATATAACAACAACATAAAACATACGATTTCATTGTAGCACAGAATATCATTATGGAAAAACAGTAAGTGAAATAATTTATTTCAAAATAAGCAAACTCTCACTGGGAACATTCTTCTCACTCACCGCCATGTAAGCAGCACAGCCAGCACTGCGGGTTTTGGCTTTAGAGTCAACAAGGCGGCCGCTGATGCCAAAATCACAAAGCTTTATCTGGCCTTTGGCGTCCAACAGAATGTTGGAGGGTTTGACATCTCTATGGATGACACCATGCTTCTCCTTCAAATACAGCAGAGCCTTTACTATCTGCAGAGTAAGGAAAATAATATTTCATTCCATTGCTTAATTTAATCCATATGAGCTACATCTCGGGTGTGAACACTGCGGAGACTCACCGCAACGGTCATCTTTCCCAGAATGCACTCTGGTATAGGCCCCTGGATACGCTTTTTAAGCTTTTCTGCACATGTCCCCATCAGCTCCATAGCAATAAAAACATCAGTCTGTAATACAAGCAGTATTTAACCAGTAATAAAACCAGTAATTAAGCACAATAGCAAATACATTCCCAAAGAAATTTACTGGAATCACATGTACATCTTTGATGTATATTTATTATTATGTTCTGCACTGATGCCACCTGACAGGCTAAATAAAAAAGATGCACCCAATAAAGTTGTCATTGAGTACGTGTGTGTGTAGGGCTCACGTTGGTGACTATAGCTCCATAGCACTGGATGATATACGGGCAGTCGTGGCTCTTTAAAACGACATCTAGATCCATTAGAATTCTCTTATTCTCATCCTTATTTCCTGTCCGACGCATTTGCTGTACAAACACATACAAGCAAACATGGTAGATAAATCACAACGGCAGAGGACATACTGGGCTTTCTATTGAGGCAAGGAGCTAGTTCTTAGACTGCAACCAATATAGCCACCAGAAACCATGGGGGGAAAAAAAGGGACCAAACGTACATTTAACAACACTATTTTGTACTGTACTGAAATCACACAAACCAACAATATAAACAAAGATAAAGAAAATCATATTGTTCCTTGTGTTTCTTTAACATCATGCAAGTTTAAATTTGTGCTGCTGTGTAATATGCCACCTGTCAATATAAAAATGGTGAATGTAGACATCCCAAGTTTCTCCATACTATAAAGAAGTATGAATATGTACTAAATCAAATGTAGAGTATTTGTAATTACTATACAATTTCAGCAATACACTTAGCTGTGCTTGTTCAGAAACACAAACAGCATGGTGACATACAGTGCTGTAAAGAGGAAACAGTAATTACTTACTGGCTTTAATAGCAGGGATTCAGATATAATTAGTGAATTAAGAGTCATTAGGAAGAAAAGTTCCTTTATTTTCCTGTCACAGCACAGCAAGCTTTAAAAACAAATACCAAAACCCTACAGATGCTTTATTTAAAAAAAAAAAGATTGAGAAAGAGAAGACGTTAGAGCAACCCTCTGCTGCATATTTGTTCATCTGTTAGCTTTAAAATGCTTTCTTTTATTTCCATTAAAAAAAAAAGAATTTCTGGTTTGAGAAAATGTATGATTTCTCTGATACACCTGCATCAAGAGAAAGCAAAAGCTGATGATAGTAAGGTACAAAGCAGGTCAATGTATGTAAGTGTGCCCATGGGAACTCACCTTGACAGCGATGACATGTCCGGTTTTCTTAAAGCGCACTTTAAACACCTGTCCACAGGTACCGCTTCCGATCTCGCCCTCGTTGATCAGATCGGTAACCTCTGCAGGGTAGCGCTACAATGACATGATACAGTTAAAATAATCAAATACATACTCCATAAAAGTTCTTCAAATAGTTGCATAAATAATTTTAGATGGGCCCCAAACTACAGTTAAAAAATAAGGCAATCATCTAGTAACTAATTACAATTAATTAGCCCAGCTAATTATGGGACAGTATTCCCGTTTAATATGCATTCACGAGATCATAGACAATCTTAGATCAATAAAGTAACAAGTCTTAAGAGCCTTCCAGGTCATGTACTGTTCATCATTACAGCTCATCCAATAGAGGATTTTTAAACGCGTGTTTAAAGCTCAGAGATTTTAAATGCCAATTTAATGCAAGTGCATCCCTAATTGTTATCCATAATACTAACTGTGCGAATTACCTGTCCGTCAATCTTCAAGTAACCCGTCTGTTTCATAATTTCCTGTAGCTTCTGGTCTATTTCAGCACTGCACACACAAACACAAGTTATTTCACTGCATACAGTATATGTGTGTGTGCGCCAATATATACATGAATTTAAAATTTAAGGTTGCATACTTCTCTAAGCTTTTAGGCAGGCCATAGGGAGGTGTAGGCAACGTGAGCATACGGCGTGGGCGACTGGGATATGAGTGGTGCTGTGGTGAGCTCTCAGAGGAAGAGGAGCGGCTCCCACCGTCGTTAGCCAACGGCAGCTGCAAAGCTGAAAATAAAGAGAACATAAAGTGTTGAGTGTGTGCTTGTAAGGATGCCAAACGGAACCTTCATTTGAGAAGGCCGCCTGTGTTTAATGGGATAATCCCAGGTCTCTTACATAAATAAGCTAAATTATCTGTACAGCTTTAAACGTTTGATTTGGACCTCATAAATGACATCAATGTTCTTAATGGAATCGTATCCATTGCATGCCTTATATGCCTCAAAACAACAGAACAGCCTAAGATTTGAGGCAATCATGAAATTGTAGATGTGGATGAATCACGAGTCCTGCATTCAGCATCACAGTTTTATTAATTGCTGTGCTTCTGATTTCCTCCACGAAAAAAACAACATGCCTGTGGATAAAATCTGGTTAGTGTTGGTTAGTCAGTGCAGTCAGGCATCTGAGCCACACACAAAACAACCAGACAACTGCAGTTATCTCTTTCTCACACACAACCACACTTTTAGCAAACAGTATTGAAATCGGTCAACTATTCGGAAAGACAGACGGACACACGGGCAGATTGAGAGCGAAGAAAAAAAAGAAAAAAGAAAAAAAGACTTGTTTAAACCCAGCAACAACCAACCGCAAAAGATTGTGCTGCAAGATTGTGTGTTTTTTTTGGACCGAGCCGTGCAGTTACAGCAACATCATGCACAATGCCTGCTAATCTATTGCAACAGGTTAATCCATAACCAACTCGAACACATCGCCCCACACCCACCCACACACACACACACACACACACACACACACACATACACACTAAAGTGGTCCAGCTGAAAGAAAGGAAAGGAGAGATGGATATATGGATGGATAGATGGATGAACAGATGGATGAGTAAAACAATAAATGTGGATGCGGAATCAGACAGAATGAAATTGATGTGATGCAGACGAAGTCCTCATTTAACTCATGGCACTCGGAGGAACATTGCAATTTATCCCAGTTCTGCTGCATGAAGTGATAAAATAGAATGTAGTTATGATGTTTTTAGGAAAGTGTGATAAAGAATGAAATATAAATAAAAAAAATTATTATGTTTACATGCAAAGACTTTTATGCAATCTGTGCCTAATTATTAAAAACCTGATTAAAGACTTGCCAAGACTATACTTCATGCTGTAGTTGGTGTAGATTGTATTATGTATCAGTTATGTCACTTGCCATGGCACTGTTCATTCGTTTTTTTGTCAATTGCTTCTAACTCAATAACCATAGTAAAATGTGTACAGGTTTTATAAAGCTAAATAAAAACTTAAGTGAAAAAAAGAGGAAAACCACCAACCCTCCATTGCGCTCTCCCTCTATTAACATGCAGGACGCGATTCACAAATAAATGTAATTAATCCAACCCTGACCCCCTGTTTTAGCCAGACTAGTTTTAATAGCTTTTTTATAGCAATGTGTCCCAAACAGAACTTATTAACAAATAATAATTAAGCGTGTAATATGTGTTGTTATAGCTAATGAGTATGGTGTGATGCATGTAAGTTATAAGGAAAGTAAGTGAAAGAAGAGAGAAATAAAGGGGGATGCCATGGCAGAGGGTGATTTGGTGAATGGTACCTGCACGTTGGGAAGGGGCTGGAGCAGGACTGAGCTGGATCACGATGACTAGATACAGGAAAGAAAAACACACACGCTCATTACTGAGTGAAACAGATCAGTACACATTATCCTAACCTCAGGATAAAGGATAAACCTCTTAAAAGGTGGACACACACACATACACACACTAAAGTGGCGATCAATATTTATGCACCATATTAACGGAATCATTTAAAGCTAACTCTATAATACTATACTATGATATTTCTAAAATAACGTTTAGTGCAGAAGAGCCAAAAAATGCTGTCAGCGAATGACAATGAATGTCGTCTCACAACAAGAAGGTCCCAGGTTTGATTCAGAGTTTGCATGTTCTCCCTGCATTTTGGTTTCCTCCAACAGTCCAAAAACATGCAGATTAGGTCAATTGGTGATTCTAAATTGTCCATAGGAGTGAATGTGTGTGAGAATGGTTGTTTGTCTATGTGTTGCCCTGTGATGGACTGGCAACCCGTCCAGGATGCACTCCCCGCCTCTCGCCCTATGTGTGCTGGCATAGGCACCAGCAGACCCCCGTGACCCCGAACTAGGGAATAAGCGGGTAAGATAAATGAATGAATGGATGCCCCAGTTTGCGCACCATGAAAAATTGTTAAACATTGCCATTTATTTGGAAAATATGCCTGATAATGCTGGAGATTTTTGATCTAAGGATTAAAATTAATTAAACTAAACTGATTAAAACTACCCACATAACCAGAATCAAAAAGTTTACATAACCTTGAAAGTTTGGCTACATTATAAACTTCCACATTGACAAACAGAGGTATAAATGGCTATTAAAGTGATGTTTTTACACCTGTGAATCACTAAATATTTCGTATTCCAGCTCTGATAAAGAGGTGGGAAATCAGATGTTTTGTTAATACTAAGTTATGCTTTGGCAGACCAAGAAAGAAGTCTCCACTATTACCAGAAGAATTGTAACTTTTAAGAGAAATGCGTTATTTCAAGGAGCGCAATAAGGAGGTACAAATGACCTGTATGGCGTTGCCAGGAGAAAACTTTTAACATGGCAAAAACAGTGCTCTTCTTACACTAATCCAGAGCGCATCTAACTAGGGGTCACCAGACTACATATGCTGCTCTGTAATAGAGTGAAAGCATGTCTTTGCTAACAATCCTGGACCAAGTGTCTGGCGCTCAGTTTACAAGATTTTTACACCTAATCAAGCCCCAGAACTCATTAGTACCTTAGCCATCACCACTTTAAACCATCCACAGAAATTCATTCCAGTTCAGTTAAAGGTACTATAACTCTGGTCTTTAGAGCAAGAGACTTAAAAATCAGTAATCAGATTTAATACCAATAGATTTCAGAAATCAGATTAAATGTCAATAGATTACTGAACAGTGTGAATGCATTTAAAGGACAAACAAAAAAATGTCCCAGTGGTTTAAGATAGAATCAGAACAATAAACACAGTCAGGGATGTTAAAACTGATGAAGACGAATTATGAATGGTTAAAATAAACAGATTAATAAATAGGAGATGATTGGCAAGTTACTTATTTGATTTGTTTTCAGGGGTTAAGTTCCAACAAGGAACTAAAATAATATACAGATAGAATTCCCAATGAGTTTTTTAAGAAACTAACTTTTGCATTTTTTGCATTGAACTGTGATCTGAAATCGGCACATAGGTTTCACAGGAAACAGGTGACAAAGAGAAGCCGGAGATTATGTCTACAAGTGAGGTTCCTTTCAGACTTTATTCATAGCAAACACCCAGAAAAGTCGTAACTGGACTTGGAAACAGTGCTATTAAATGACATTCTACCAACTCATTTCAGAAATATTCTGAAGGACAGGTTTGGTTTTTTTTATTATCAGAAACTCCTGCATATGAAAGTGAGGAAAGAGTGAGAAAATCGTAGAATAAGATTCAGTTATTCAATTCAACCTTTTACTTCCACAAGTCGTCTGATATTCAAGGTAAATGTTGTACATTACAATTAATAATAATAGTTTAATGCTATACATTCTACTATAGTGTATTTTACACAATACTTGTTTTGTATAAACTCATAACTTGACATTGCATCACAATTCTTTCTCTAAAGATTACTGAATCAATTCTTACATCAACTCTTATCAGAATCGAGCCCAAATTCAGATTAGAAGGTGGGTACACAAAACAGAAAATTACAATTCAGGTTCCCCTAAACACTTGATGAATGCAATCAGTCCAAAATGTATAGACATGCAACTATTTCTTCTGCGTCACACCTTCTGCTCGCTGACCAAACTACTGCAAGGTAGTTCATTACCAATGTTTTCCGTTGTCTATAAGAGAAGGTTTAACCCGCCTATACAGGTGCTTGAGCAGAGCTAGAGCGCGTCCTTACTTATATTTCCATGAGTCATTCCAAGCTTCAGTTCATTTCGAACATGACTATTAATAAAAGGACAATAATCAAACCAATTTATCTGTTTAAACTGGACGATATTCCATCATACAGAGATTCCAACTCTAAACAAATCTCAAGGGAGTTTTTCCTTCCCCCATCGCCCCCGGTTTGCTCATCAGGGACAAACTGTAAGAATTATCAGTTACTCTGTAAAGCTGCGTTGAGAAAATATCAATTGTAAAAAGCGCTATATAAATAAAACTGAATTGAAAATTTAATTAAACATTAACAAAACTCAGATGTGGTTAAAATTCTAACATCTATTTACACAGCAGCAGCAGAAGAATGGGTTCTGGAGTCAAATCGTGACTCCCAGAATCGTAATTGGATCGTACAGTACCTACACACACACACACACACACACACACACACACACACACACACACACACACACATACACATACACATACACATACAGTGAAACCTGTATTTAACAATGCGTTCACATTTTGCAATAATTCACAATCCATATTCAGGAAATATGAACTCATCAAGAGTGCATCAAGCCATCAAGAGCAAGCAGTGTTTCCGAAATCGGACTAAGAATTTCTGGATTTTTAAGAGCAAAATGTCGATTAAAAAAAGGAAACTAACATTATTTACACAGGAAGTAAGAAATCTGGAACTGAATCCGTTCAGTTTTGCACAGGTTTGATTGCGAAATAGAGACTAGTGTAAACATGACACCGCAACTGTGTGTGTGTGTGTGTGTGTGTGTGTGTGTGTGTGTGTGTGTGTGTGTGTCCAGCCGTTTCTATCGGTTCTATGTATTTCTGGTTATATGTGCAATTCGGATGATTTAACAGATCCTGCTAAAAAAAAGTTAGCATGATAGCTTACGTTCAACGGCTAATTATAAGTAAAGCTAACTAGCTAAACCTCCAGATGCGTCACATTTAACAAGCAAGCGATGTTTTTAGTTAAAAAATCTTATTGCGTAGGAGATGTATTTTCTTCTATTGTTTTGTAACCCATGTCATAGATTTCGTCCATAAATTAAACTAGGAAGACCGTATAATTGGCTAATGTAGCTATCGTTAGCCGTGTCATGCTTTGGAACGACGGCCTTGTCGTGTAGCTTTGCAATCAACGAAACATCAAATTATAGACGCGTTTACAGTCTAAATGTTTTAATATATATGTATATGCTTATTTTTATATTCCTACACGTTAAATAAACAGATATTTCACTGATTAACACGCTGTCAACTGTTTCGACCGAGGCTTTCGACTCTGCAATCAGCGCTTGGTGTTTTGTTTATGTAGCTAGCCAGTTAGCTTGTTAGCTGGTGTCCAGTTTCGGGTTCGACTGTACACTTAAACGCGTAGATATCTCCGCGGATACTTACTGGGTCTCGGGCGCGACCGTTGTGGGCTCATGTCGATGTTCAGGTCGATGCGTCTACGAGGTTCATTATTTTCCTGCTTTAGTTTCTCCTCGATTCGAGACAGTCTCTGTTCCAGCGACGACATCTTGGAAAAATTCAGCACCATCGGAGCGTCTCCCCGCAGAAACTCCACTCTCTCTGTCTGTCTGACATTCACACACGCGCACACACACACGCACAGACAGGCGCGCGCGCGCGTGCGTACACACACACACACACACACACACACACACACACACACACCACCCTGCGGGCGAGGGAGAGTACTGCAGCATGCATAATTGTTAATAACTGAATTTTTTTTCAGCCTGTAACAGATAATTAGTTTATATTACTCTGAGATTTCATTATGATTCTAAATGTGCCTATTTTGCCTCCTAATACCTGATGAGAAAATAACCATTTATTTGCAATGAACAAATAACCCAGCCATTAGGGTTGCACAAGCCAGTGCATTCTTAGTGCCGGTCCCAAACCCGAATAAATGGAGAGGGTTGCGTTAGGAAGGTCATCCAGCGTAAAACTGCACCAAATCAACTATGCGGATCAACAATAAGAAACCCATACCAGATCGGTCATGGCCCGGGTTAACAACGACCGCCACATGTACTGTTAGCCGACAGGGTACTGGTGGAAATTGGGCTACTGTTGGCCA
>JAOTRA010000020.1:3361690-3380642 GCA_026260255.1 Pseudolaguvia tuberculata
CAACCCTCCCCATTTATCCGGGCTTGGGACCGGCACTAAGAATGCACTGGCTTGTGCAACCCTAATGGCTGGGTTTGACTGGTAACAGACACTATCCATCTAAAATCCACAAAATTGCTTTATTCGTACATTTCAAACAAACCAGGTTAATCATTCTTTAGACATATTCTCAAAGCAGCATTGTAGTGCTGTGGAGTAGTGTGATGGACAAATTCAGTGTTGTTTCCTGCATTAACATAACATGGCTAGGAAAACTGGCATTACAATAACATTTTGTATGGAATAAATGTATTGCAGGGTCTTGTGCAGAATTCCTCAGGGACAGTACAGTCCGCTGGTGTATCTGGGTGGGAACGAACCATCAACCTGCTCTGCCACTAACAGTCTTCTGGGGGTGCTGCTGTCTCAGGATGATTAGTTCATTCCCCCAGCACTGAAAAGCATGTCAGTCAACCAAGAATTTGCACACATCTTCAAATATGTACAGGATGCATCCATTTTCTTTTTAAAAAGGTCAACTTGTGTTTAGCTGTGGTTTATAATATTGCAATGGGTTCCATTATTTGCCAGTTATTAAATGCTAACATCAACAGTTAAAATGTCAAAATATAAACTATTGTTTTATGTTTGTGCACCAGACAATTTGCACAGTTTGAAAAATTAATTGAGCTGCCACGATTTAATAACACCAAATACAAAAATACATTCCTTCATTTTGAAATAAATTACAAAAATATACATAAAGCCTTACGAAACTACATTTGTTGTGCATAAGGTGATGGAAGTTTTAATTGTTCTGCAGTTTTACATGATCCCTGCTTGTGATTTACTGTTATGGATTAAACAAAAACATGAACCAGCTCCAGTGTCCAGTTTACACAGATTAACAAAAAAAAAAGAAAAAAAAAAAAAAAAGATTACATAAAGTGATTGCAGCACAGTAGCACTGGTCTGGCTATACCTGAAGACTTTCCCTGATTAGTGTTAAACTAAAACTAGAAATCTTTATTATGCTGCAAATTAAAATATGCTCAAAACAATCAAACCTTAAAAGATTCCCATATTTATCCACATTTACACACACACACACACACACACACAAGCATGCAGTCTTACAACAATGCTTACTTTATCCAAATCTCACAAGACATCCATTTAGACGTTTTCAAAATGACTAACAAGACAAAACATCCACATTACAGGTTGTGCCAGGTCAAATGCACAGATCAAAAACACTATAGTAATCTAAAGTAACAAAACTAAAACACCCAACTTTAATAGAAGGGGGATGGAGAATAATCAGTGCAGAATTACAAGCCATTTTAAACTCCGGCTACACAGTGTGTCTTATGTATGTGGCAAAAAAAGCTTTTAACGTCCATTAACAGCATTGTTTATGGTGAACTTTTAGTGCATCACAGTATCTGAACAGCAGAGACTGAATCATTGTTCACAGGATTAGTCCAACGTTTTTGTGCCTATTTGTGCTCAATTAAAAGGAGAAAAAAAAAAAAAAAAAAAAACTACAGGTATCCATAGCATTAATTATCCCACCCTCCAATAGTTTTTCTGGTGCCTTTATGAAATGACTACAAGAATAATAGCAATTAAAAATTGCAATATCAATTCTGTATCTGAAAAAAGGATGATTCTCCAATCGACATCCGAAAATATCCTGTACATTGCAGATCCCTTACCAGTTATCTTTTCTCACAATATTTGCTTAAAGAGTTATTTCTTACATTAATTCATTGATTTCTTCATTTATTTAGTGTTCATGATCAATAGTGGCACCTTTCATGCATGCAAGTCAATACATAAGGGCAAGTTCCTACCAACTCAGCTGGATGGTGTTTAAGGCAAACACTCAAGTATGCAACAACATGCTCATGGTCTACTGACTCAAAAGGAAAGAGGTAGGTGAATGAACACCAATTATAATAAACTGGGTCAGATCAGTCAATCGTTGGTTACTCATTAGGATAGAGTAGGGGGATGCATGGCGTAGACCAATAATTATTTAAATAACCATGGTTGTAACAATATGACTATTTAAAAAATCTAATTAAAAAGCTACCCTTTTCAGCTACATCTAATGATGAGTCTCCAGCTCCACTACTGTCCACTCCCCCTGTGGAGAAGTGCCAGCCAGTTCAGCAGAGTAGCTACTAACAGAGGTCACTGTGGCAGAATGTGGAGTCATTTGGGGCAGGTTTGGCCACATACTAGTCTTTAGAGGGCTTAATGTACCAGCAGCCCCATCAGGGATGAGTAACTGTGGGGAGCATTTGTCCCCATTTAGTAATAATGTCTGGTTAATCAGCTGCTGGACAATATCAGTTTTCTTGCTCCAGTCAAGCTCCAAGTGAGACGGCGGCTGGGTAGTGCTGGTTTCAGAAAGAAGAGAGCAGTCTATAGTCACCGAACGAGTGAACTCTCTTTCATCACCTCTTTGTAAAACATCAGAGTTCTCTGAACCAGTGCAAGCCTCCGATATGCTGCATCTCTCTTTGGAAGAGCCATCATGCTCTGCCTTTGTTTTCAGCACCAATTCTTTCTCCTTGTCCTCATTTTCTTCCTCTGCATCACTGGTTTCTAAAGCCTCATAAATAGTGCAAAGCCCAGAAGGAGAGAGAAGGACTGTACTCAAATTCTTCGGGGGAATGTTTTGGTGTTTACTTTGTTCAGTTTGTTCCAGCTCTTGCTGCCACTGCATGATCTGCTGCCTTTGCTTAAACTCCTGCTGCTGCTGTTCAATTTGCAGGTGAAGCAGATGCCGCCGCTGTTCTTCAATGTCTCCCTCCATCTCCTCTCTACTCTTCTGTTCACACACACACTCCTGCGCTCTTTCGCAGTTTTCCCCATTACATTTCATTATCTCTTTTTCCACCTTTTGTCTGTCAGGAATCAGTTTCTGTTGCTCCCGCCGCTGCTCCATCTCTGCAAGTTGCTGTTGATGTTGTTCTAGCCTACGGAGTTGAGCATTACACCCAACATTTGGCAACCATGTTGGAATCTCAGTAGGCAGACGCATTACATGATCCACACGTAGCCCAGAATGTTGCTTAGAAGGCACCTTTTGTTGTTGAGGAACGCTGATGTCACCTCCTGTAACAATAGTTTTTACATGAGCATTAGGATAAACCGGTACAGTGCCAACAAGAGAAAAATATTAAGCAGAAAAAGATACAAGCAATACAGAAAGTATATAAATTAAATCTAAAGGCAAAAATATAATCTTGGTATGAAAACATTCAGAATAGGAATTTGTGCAGCAGTTCTTGCAAGATGAAAACAGCCACACCCTGTATATGCAGTAACCACCAACTATTGTGACAAAAATAAAATACAAGCTTGTGTTTAATGTGGGGGGGGGGGGAGGAGAGAGAGAACGAATACATGCAAGCACCATGCATATTACCCAAAGCAATATGTGCAAATAGGAAGCAGGAGCATAACACCACATACAGGCATGCCTCGAGCAACAACCCTAGTGAACGGAAACTGAGTTAAATCACTGGGCTTTATAAACAAATGATAGTGTAGCAGTGTAAGCAATTTGCATCTCAGCAAATACAGACTTAAGGTGACATTCTGTGCCCACCATTTAAAAGGGTCCAACATATGTTGGTTGGCAGCCAAAGCATAGCATGTGGTTAGCCTTAAGTGGTGGGTCAGATAAACAGAAGAACCAAACCACATGGAGATGAACGGGTAAAAAAAGGGCAAAAAATGTCATAGGACAACTAAGCACCTTGATAAAGAATGAGATCCAGAAGCTTCGCAGATCTCGTGCTTTCTCCATCCCTCTGGGCGGTGTGATTCAAGTAGGAGTCAGGATGGGTACAGGGGAGGGAGGATTCGAGGCAGCAAGGGGTACACCGAAATAGGAGTTTAAACTACTAACTAGTTTAATAAACTCAACATTGATTCAAATAAGTCGTGCAGGTGTGTTCTATTTGATGGGTAATAAGGCCGCCACCCTAAACAATAACGAGTCACTTTCAATTCAAAAATCGTGTCAAAGACATGTTAAAGAAACAGTTTTCCTGTTCAGTATCTGTAGGTACAGCTTGCTTGCATTTTTTTCTTAAATTATTGTAAGCAAGATTAAAATAGACTAATATTTATAAACTTTTTTGATCCTTGCTGATTTTAAGTTTGCCCAATGACTATACAATTCCAATTGTCTTTCGAACAGTGAAAAAGAAAACGTTAATACACTTTACATTTAAATGAGTAGAGTAAGTATTTGATTCCCATCAACAAAAGATTTCTTGGAAGGTGTTAGGGACAAGCTTGACCTACACAAGTCTGGAATGTGCTACATGACGCTCCTGCCTCCAAGTGAAATTTGTCCTGCAAAAATGATTCCTAATACAATGTTTAAGCTGCAAAAGTAACAGGTTACCACCCCAATGCAAACAATGCTATAGTGTTACTGCTAAGTACCAGGACAACCTTATTGAATCAAAAAGGGGCAAAATATACAAATCTTTGGTGGTAAACCTCCCCCCCCCGCTCAACAAGGGCACTAGAGATGGTTGAGGATGAGTATTCTAGCGTGATCCAAAACACATGACTAAAGCAAGTGGCTCAAGAAGCAGCACACAAAAGGTCCTGTAGCAGCCTAGTCAGATCTTCCCAGATCTGTGAAAGGAACTGATGGTTCAAGCTGCCAAACATTTATGACCTGATTTATTTAGAGGAGTGTGTGTAAATCCTTTATACAAGAAAACATCTGACCTCTCTGCCAACAAAGGCTTTACCACCAATTCCTCCTTCTAAAAAAAAAGGTCAAGTACACTTAAATTATTAAAATGAAAATCACTTATGCATTTTTCTGGATATTTTTTTTTATCACCATATTGTTTGTTAAATAAACCTATAATTACATTACATACACTAAGCATGTACACAACAATTGTCAGGATTGTGACTTATAGGTCAAGGCTTCTGCACAAATCCTGTTCTTCCCAAGTAAACATTTTGTGCAATTCATCACCTTCAGCCTTAAGCAGTTAAAAAAAAAATACTGCAAGAAACATTAAATATTGACTTTATTTAAAGCTAGGACAATACGTTTCAAAAAGAATACACATTACAGTGAGGGTTACACAAACCCAGTAGTGCAAAGTAGAAAGAAGGCATGTGTGTTTGCAGGAGTAAAAGTCAGAGAGAAGGCTTTGTAAGACAGGAATCGTAAACAATTAGTAATTTTTTGACTTGTTGCTCTTAGTCTTTAATAATCCATGTAATATTCTATGAATGCAAATATTCATGCCAGACCAAAACAAAATTGTTTTTCTAGGTATAAATAGTAGTTATTGCACATACAGGTATTAATAGATATATTAAAAGGTATTCAATAGTATGATTGCCTTTGACCTTTTAAATGATTATTCCCTTATGCCAACCCCGCCCACCTGTAAATCTTCCACTTGACATTAAGGACAAACAGCAAACACCAAAAGTTGCATTAGCAAAGTTTAGTCTATACATTACCTGCCAAGAAGCTATCAGTCTTTTCGAATATTGTAGAGTAGTAAGGATGCAGTGCATCAAGATCAAAGTCTTGTTGGTGCTCTATAGTGGAAGACCTATCCAAGCCTGTCTCAGATGGACCAGTATCTGTTAGTGTTCTAGCCTTTGCCAACTCTTCACCAACCTTCCCACAATGTATGTACGGCTGCTCAGAGTTTAGTGAACACACTCCTTGCTGGTCAGAATCCACTGAAACATCTGCAGGTCCAAGGCTCCGCTCCTTGGCTGACTGGTCTTTGGTCTCATCTGGAAGTTGCTCCTCATTTTCAAGTGAAAAAATGCCTGGACTTTTGATGCAGCTCTCTGTGGTAGACTGGGCATTAGAGTTAGAGATGGTCCCCTCCAAACCATAGGATGCAGCTGAAGTGGCAGACTGAGGAGTGTCACTACCACCACCTCCATCCATCTCAACACAACCTTCTTCACACTCTTCCACCAAAGTTGACATGCTTTTAGAAACGAGTGTGTTAGGGCATTCATTTTCTTTGGAACCAGGTTCAGGAGAGTTACTGATTTGCATGACCCCTTCTGTGTCAGAATTAATCACAGTTGCGCGATCTGGCAAAATTACTTTTGCAGGCAGAGTCTCAGATTCGTCGTGTACAGATCCAGTCTTATCTGAGTCACAGTCTGAAGCAGGAATTGGGTTGACAGCTAAGAGCTGTTTTTGGTTCTCCTGGGAACTGTGGTGTTTTAGATCCTCGAATGTGCTCTCACCACCATGAGCATAATCAAGTGCAAGTTCCTGTTTATGGTCGACACCTACCCCTGCAGACTCTAAAGTAGCAAAAGAAATGACAGCTGAAGTGTTAGAAGATGGATCAGTTTTGGAACTTTCAATATCCACACATGCTTCAGATGCAGATTGGTTTGGCAATTCTGAGTTTGTTTGCCAGGGAAAGGATGCAAGAGCAGGATTTGGTTGAAGAGACTGCATCCAAGCACCAGCTGTTGAAAGGGCAGGACATATGGATAAAGGCTGCATACGGTTAAGGTTATCCAATCTGTAATCTTCAGTCAAGTCATCGTCATCTGCATTTCCATAACTTTCAAGGCCACTCTCTGTGACACCCTCACTTGCCATTTCTACATCTTCATCCTCATCATCATCACATTGTCTGTGTGGGTCTTCAGTCATTTCTGAGCCTACATCCATATCATCAACATGATCTTCGTCATCGTCTTCATTAGTCGGAATATCGGGGAACTTTTCAAAATCTGGAGATCCAGCTGAAGCCCCTTCATCAGCACCTTTCAGGCTAGCCTCACCTAGATCATCCATACTTTCAGTGCCTTCTAAAACACCCGGCGCACTAAGCTCTGATGCCCCATGCTGGCTACAACTTACATCTTCAGAGTCAAATTCTGAAGGCAGGCCTCCTGCTCTCCATAAAGACCCAGCCAGACCAGCTGAACCAGGCCTGGACTCTTCAGTAGGCTGTGTACCACTCATGTCAGACACTGACACCTGCTGACTGCCCTCCTTCTCCTCTTCCTCCTCTTCAAAATTGCGCATTAACAAATCTTGCTTCTCAACAGCCTCCAAGTCTCTAGCTGGAACCTCACATGGTGAAGTGTTTACATGTTCTTCTCCATTCATTTCCCGTGCTGTTGGTGCTGCAGCTAAAACATAGTCATGAACCATTTCACATGGTACAAGCACATTAGCTACTGACTGTATAGTCAAAGGCTCAGTATCTGTTGTCTCCTGGATGGAAACATTGTCCACATTTGTAGGAACTGGGGCAGGCACTTTAGCCAGACCTTCAAGTGTTTGTGCTTCAATCACAAATTCCACAGGTGCTATGGCTGCAGAAGTTTCTATAACTTCAGTCTGTTCTACAGACCCTGAAGAGTGTTCTTCTAAAGGCTTTCCTTTGATTGTTAATGATAAAACAGACTGTGTTGACTTGGCTGTTTGAACCTTGGCAGAAACTGGATTACTACTTGCTTCCTTCTTGCAGTTATTGAGCGCTGCAGCCATTTTACCTGAAGCAACACGAGAGGAAACGTTTAGTCTTGGTGGGACGTTCCTAGCAGGTACTTTTTGTTGAAATGTTTTAGAATCTGCAGGTAGTCTTTTGGCAGCTACAGCAGGTTTTGAAGGTTCTGGTTTGGCAGTCTTTGGAGCCATGGACTGTGTAGTGGTAGAGGCGAACAGTTTTCTGGCTCCTGAACTGTTGGTAGTACCAACATCTGGAATGGAGAACATGCCATTTCAATGGTTATTACTAAAAGCAGTAAGATTTTATTTATTTATTTTTTTTTTCAAAATTAAATTTTTATCTTTTAAAATAATTCTGCAATGAGTGGGGGAAAAAAAGAAGCTCGTGTCAACTACCTTTTTTAGCTGCAAGAGTAGTAGGCTGTGCGGATGCAGACTTTGCACCAGAGGGAGCAGAGACAGTTGCTTTTAAGGCTGTAGATTTATTAGCATTAGTTTTAACTTTAACTGATGTGGAGGAAGTGGCGGTGCGAGCAGCACTGGCTACAGCGGACCTACAACACAATCATGAAAAGGGAAATCACTGAACTGATATTGACACCTAACCTATATGAAAGTATTTTAATTGTAATCCAGGACATTATTACCCACAGAGAGAAAACTTCAACAAAAAGCATCTAAAGAATAACTACTACAAACAGTGTTTTAAGCACAATGTTTTTACTGCACATGTTTAAATGCCCAGCCCTCCATGCTTGGATTGCATTCTCCCCCACAAATTATTCATTCACAATAGCCAATTGTTCTGCAATAGGAACAAAAGACCTGGGTCTCCACCATCAGATTAGATCAATCTGAAGGCATAGAGATGACTGATTCATCAGAAGTTAAAGAACAAATATTGAAGATAATGGGGAAAATTAATATAGCATCTACAAAAAAAATTATGAAATCATAGATTTCAGCTATACATCAGCTCATAACTGCAACATTTGAGAAACATGTCAACAAAAATGCAAGCTTTTGTGTCAGGTTTAATAACCTGAAACACTTGCTGGCTAAACATACATGATTCATTATAAAAGCAATAAATACTAGGGGGAAAATTTTTTTTTTTTTTAAATTCCCTGTTAAAATCTGAAGTGAAATAGCTTGTGAAATTTTACACAAACTTTGTTCAAAAGCCTTAAAAACAATAAGCTACATATAAACTAAGCAACCAATAATTTACTTAAATACTTTAAATTTTAACCCTGCGTATGGGAAGCGTATAAATCATTTGTAGAAACAAACATTAGCATAAACACTTTCAATGGGTATAGGCAAATACCAACATTAATATCTTTAGCCAGGGGGATATAAAGTTGAAAGACATTTACTCAGTAGGATAGTCAGCCACAGCAGACCGGTTCAATGTGAAAAAATTAACTTAAGGTAATTTGTGTTGACATTTAAGTCACTTGTGGTTGTGCTATTCATGCAGATAAGGATGTTTGAGTTGTATTGATGAAGACAAACAAACATTGACCCATAACCTACCAAATATAATAGCTTAAAAAAAAATCCATGACAATAGTCTTTATCCATAATTTTCCCCATAATCGAGGTGCGCGGTGGCGTAGTGGATAGCACTGTCGCCTAACAAGGTAGTCCCAGGTTTGAATCCCGGGCCGGGACCCTTCTATGCAGAGTTTGCATGTTCTCCTCGCACTTGCGTGGGTTTCCTCCAACAGTCCAAAAACTTGCAGATTAGGTGGATTGGTGATTCTAAATTGTCCATAGAAGTGAATGGTTGTTTGTCTATGTTGCCCTGAGATGGGCTGGCGACCCGTCCAAGGTGTACCCCCGCCTCTCGCCCTATGTGTGCTGGGATAGGTGCAGCAGATCTCAGTGACCCCGGATTTGGGAATAAGCGGGTAAGATTAATGAATGAATTTGCGAAATCAAGGTTTAAAATCTGCATTTTATCTTGCATTAATGGCGTCTTTACCTGGTTGTTTTGGAAGATGCAGCTTTAGAACCATCTTGAATACAGTTTTTAGCAGATGGTGCAGTAGTAGTCCTGGAGGCTACGGGAGATATAGTTAGGTGGAACAAATCTTAAATATATGCACGAAATAAAAAGCACCATTGGGTCAATTAAGCTGTACCTGTGGTCTTGGGTTTAACTGGAACGCTGCTGCTCCCTGCAGAAGGCTTGTTGCTTAATGCTCGCGAGGTTGCTGCTGCTGCTGGTTTTCTCATTACACCGTTTGTGGAAGATATTGGCCTGGCAGCCCCTTTTTGTTCAGCTACCTTTACCTGCGTTCTTGAAGCTACATTTGTTGCAGTAGGCACTTTTTTGGGTTGAGAGAATGCACCAACATGGGCAGTTTTATTCAACTCGGAGGTGAAAGGTTTCTTGCTTGCACTGATGGCTGCAGTCTTTACACCATTGGTTGCTCTGTTTTCAGCAGTAACAAACCGAGATGCAGGGCCTATTGTGGTTGCTGACTTGATACCTGCTGCACCAGGCTTGAGCTTCACTGGTGCTTTAGGTTTATCCTTAGGTTTTGAATATTTCCCATTAACTTCTTTTCCAGGAGGAGGCAGTGTCAAGGGTTCCATTTTTTGCTTACCTCGAATTTCATTGTTCTCAGGTTGCATGTCTTGTTGGGCAAGCGCCTCATTGACAGCTACTTCAGGAACAGGCTCCACCAAATCTTCTGGTGGCTCAGCCTGAGTTGTAGCAACCCAATCAGGTTTCATCTCAGCCATTGCCTGACTTTTTCTGCACGGTTGAGTCTGGATTTAGTGCTACACACTTAACCCAGGATTAGCTATTCTGAAAAATAAAAGATTAGACAAGTTAATTGAAGAAACTAACCATTATTTTGTAAAGCAAATGCAGACCTTTATATTATAGCTACGTGTGGTGGTCATACTGGAATATCTGCAAAATGTTGACTTATTTTACCAATTCCATTCAGGAAGCAATCCTTTTTTTTTATTATTTAATTTTTGTTACTGACAACTAATGAAAACTCCAAATTCAGTATCTTCGAAAAGATGATTACTTTAAACCATTACAAAGTGATTGTAGAAATCTTCAACTTCAAAAGTCTGAACATGTACAGCACTGTAAATACATGTACAGTATTTACAGTTTGGCAGAAGCTCTTATCCAAAGCGACTTGGATTTGGTCACTTTTACAACTGAGCAATTGTGGGTTTAGGGCCTTGCTCAGGGGCCCACAGTGGTTGCTTGGTGGAGGTGGGATCTAGTTGGGCTCCTTTTGTCTGAATTACTGCAGCATGACATGGCGTCAATCAGCCTGCAACACTGCTCAGGTGTTACGAGAGCCCATGTTGCTCCGATTATGGCCTTCCTCTACACAATACCCCAGGTTAGTTTTCTGGCCAAATAAGCACATGATCATTGTCCTTAAACCAAGTACTGGTAGCTTTGGCACTGTGTGCAGGTGCCAAGATCTGTTAGAAAATGCAATATGCATCTCCATAAAGCTGGTCAGCAGGAAGAAGCATGAAGTGCTCTAAGGCATCCTGGTATACGTCTGCATTGACCTTAGACCTCAAAACAGTGGACCAGCAACACCAGCAGATGACATGGCACCAATGTCTGACTGGAAACTTTAAACAGGACTCTGGATTCTGCATCTCCCCGCTTCCTCCAGGCTCCGGGACCCTGACATCCAAAGGATTGCTTTAATTTACTATCAGAACATAACTTTGGACCACTCAGCAGCTGTCCAGTCCTTTTTGCCTTTATCCCAGACAAGACAAGAGTGGCTTGACAAGGAATGAGACAGTTGAAACCCATGCGTACGTCTGTGCGTAGTGATTTTTGAAGCACCGACTCCAGCTGCAGTCCACTCTGAATCTCTCCCCATATCTTTGGAGAGAATTGAGAAACAAAACGCATTCAAAGTGTGGTTATTCCTATTGCTCGTACACGTCTACCACATCTTTCCCTTCCCCTCGCCTCTCATAGCTCTGCAATGACCTTTTGTGTTTTGGCCTTCTTGTGCAAGGTGTTTTCCATGATTCTGTAGCCTACAGAACTAGACTGGGACTATTTAAAGGCCCTTGCAGGTGTCATGTGTTAATTAGCTGATGAGAGTGTGGTACCAGTTGTCAATACTTTATCTTTTCACAATATTCTCATTTTCTGAATTACTGACTTTGGGTTCTCATTAGTTATAATCAGAATTAAAAGAAACACCAAATAGGGCAGTTTCGCTTCTTGAATGGAAGTAGTGAAAAATATCCAGCACCTATGACCAGCACCTGTATATTACTCCAATTTGTGCAGATTCTTTCTTAAGACCTTGAAATACAATTCTAAAATTGAAGATAACGAGCTCAACAAAAACAAATGGGTTAAAATAAAAAGACAAGAAACCCACAGCAGTACACTGACCTCTCTTTACACTCCTTTAGCAGTGCTGCTCTTTAAATCATGGGTTTTCCTTTCAAAACCACTTTTCTTCCACCCCCTCCCTAATCAGGGAGACCTGTTCTCTACAAGCAGATGGCTTGTGAAACAAAGCTATTGTATAGGTTCAAAAACTGGCTTGACCAGCACGAAAGAGGGTGAGTAATATGTGGGTGTGTTCTGGCTAAGGTGGGGGATGTAATACAAGACAAGCAATGAAATTAAATTTGTTTTGCTGGACAGGAAGAAAAGACCAAAGGAAAAAGCCTGAAGTGCACGCACACATGGTATAGATGTACGAATAGTAAAATCAGGTAGTACAGTTATAGCTTGGACTAAAATGCGATATTCAAAATATTACATCCTCTCGTTCGAGAATTTTTCTTCAGAGCCAAGCCGATACAATTTGTGTTTTGAGGTGTCTAAAAGATCTGTGTAGTTTCCCTACATTTGCCACTTACATGTTTTAGATAGAACTTCAGTCTGTATGTGGTAATCACTTAAAACCTCATACTGCTATATTTTTGAGGATCTTTTAATTGCATGCATATCCCAATCATATGCCAGACATTTTACTATCCACAGAGACCTCAAATTTTACATTTAAACTCCTTTATTATAAGATGACAAATGTCAAATGACATGAACTAGACACTAAAAAAAAAACCAGACTTCCACCACAGTACCCACCAGACCATAAATCACAAAAAACATTGTATTGAAACATTAAAAAAATATTACTATAATGTTAAAACTCTTGATAATGGGAATTACCAATACCTTAGAGAAGCATGTTTTCTACTCAGTCACATTGCACATTCACCTTCTTACCCGCTTATTCCCTTCCCTAATCCGGAATGGACACATTGCACATTTTGATTATTTATGCAGACTTGTTAAACAGTCAAATTTGTGGTTTAAAAAAATATATAAATAAATAAATAAAGAAAGAAAGAAAAAGGCAGTGAGTTACGGTATGTTACAAAAATCTTGAAAAAGAGGTTTGAGTGGCATCAACAACATTTTTTGCCATCCAACTCACCCAAAAGATAGGACGTAAAGTAATAGCATTTCAAACCAATCTTACTCAATAAGGACATTTTCACATCACAGCTCTACATGATTCCACCATAAGCTTTATTAGTTACAAGACAGCTGTCAGGATGTTTTTCTGCTTTGTGTTTTCACCCATTTCATCCATCTTGAAAAAGGACAAGATTACCTTTAAACCAAACATCCCTTAAAAATATCAAATGAAGGTGCTGGGTGTTTTTCCAATCTTACAATATTCATATACAAGCAGAGACTGTTTGGAGCATTAGAGGAAACATTGACAGAACCCTTTCCTTCCACTCTTCCATCCGGTCATCATTCAGGCCTGCATATTCTGTTTAGTCATGGTCTGTTTATTAGTGTATAAATCATTAAATATGATTTCCCCAGCCAAAAAAACCCCAAAAAACTACAGTATACGTAAAGTCCTGTATTAACTCTCCAAAGTAACCCCAAGGTTATTAACTCTTGGGTTTATTTTTAACTTTACCCCAACCATATTATTTACAAAGCCCAAGAGTAAAGATGATACTAGGAACATAATAGAATAGCTGCTTCTTTTAACTTTAATAAATGTTTTATAATGGGTGGGGGTGAGGTGTTACCAACTATAGATCTGGCTATGCTATGCCAAAAGCCCACCGAATTCTGTTTGCTCTGCTGATTACTACTGTTTAAAATAAGCACTGCATTGGAAGAACATTACTAGAACATAGAAGCCAAATAGAAAGCATCCAATAATTCAAACCACAGGAAAACATTAGTAATGTACTAATGCCAGGGAACCTCACTGGGATCCCCTTCTCAGTCATGTGCATTCACATAACAGCCATATCTGTGCAAAGTATAACAAAAATAACAGTACGGCACCAAAGGCTTAAATAAATTGCCTAATTAATCCATTTGAAATAAAATCTTCACTCCTTAGCCATTAAAACTTGTGTAAAACATGAGACCCATGAATCTCCTCGCCCAAAAGATTACTGCATTCTCTGGAGAGAGCAGACTTCTTAGCAGTCACTGTCACCTGCTGTGCTGCCTTACACGTGAAACTGAAGTGGCCAGTCAAGCATCTGTCAACGCATTTACTTGGTTTCAGTCATCTGTGATCACCAAGATTTCTATTTTGCCTCTTCAACTTAAATCACCGCTACGGCTTCTTTCAGTACCTGCGCTAAATTTGTCCTCGCGTGACAAAGAGCAGCGGATTTCACATAACCTGTAAACGTCACAACCATAATCGCTGTAATGTAGTGAGAAGTCAAGAGTTGGGCAACATTCTGTAGCAACAATCTTCCAGTGATAAACCTCCCAGTAGATGTGCTCATCACTTGGACTTCTGGCAACAAAACACTCCCATACACATACATCTGAATGATGCAGGCGGGTTTCAATCTTTCTCGCTCCTCCATTTGCCATCTTTAACTGACTAACATGTTCCGGTCGTTGTACGGCAATAAAGTTACTGTTTATTCTGCAATTTTTAGAATAAGTTATCCGTACAGATTATGGATCAACGGTAATCTTTTCTATGCAAATATTATAATATCACAGTTTTAACCCATCATTTCCATAGATCCAGAAAAACTAGAGGCTGCTGTAGCTCAGTAAATTGCAGAAAATAATTATTGAACTACTGACAATTTCCTCATGGGTCATCCAAACAAAATAGACCCACTGGGAAAGATTCTGCATTTGCTATGCCAAACCACACAATATTTTGTGTACTGTAAATAGAAATTTGGAAACAAACTTAATCCTAAATTAAAACTAAAAAGTAACCTTAAAAATAAACTTGCTCGGGAGAATTACATGCAAACAAAAATCCAACACGGAAACAACATTGTTTTCTTTTAGCAACTGAATGTCGGAAACAATGCCAAGTTAAGCCAAATTAAACAGCTGTCCAAATTAAACCTGACACAGCTGAGCTGTTCCACCAGGGAAGACAAAGCTTATGTTTTGGCACAAGCAGAGTGTGAGAGGACCCCATAAAAATCACAAGATGGTCTGGAAGCTGCCACAATTGGAAGGGCTGGCTTTGCTAAACAATGACAGGTCTTGTAAATTATAAAATAAATAAAAGGCAATTTATAAAATACAAACCTTTTTCCTGTTGCCTGCACTTTCTCTGTCACCTTTTCTGCACCTGTTTATGTTTTCATTGGCTCCAACACCTGATACAACCAATCAGCCTTGCCTGATTTGGAGTGGGTTAGTTAACACAAGGAAAACATGCAGCGTTTAGGGGCAAAAAAAAAAAAAGGAGCAGAAACCGGATAAATAAAAGCTGCTTTCTAGAACCTGGGTGGAGAATCTGGCAATGCAATCAGATCCACCTTTACCAGATTTTAAAATGATACAGTAGTTTCTGGCTACTTTGTTAATAAAATGACGATCGTGTTACTATTTGTTATTAAATAGAAATTGATAACATGAAACAACTGAACAGTACTGAATTAGTAGCATGAAATTCTACACTACAATAAGGAGAGACACAACAGCACATTTACACAAGCAGCTTCAGGATCGGTCTCCTGTAAACGGACCATTTGGTAATAAAATGAGCCCAGGAAGTGTAAACCCTGCAGCTGTCATGGGAAAACAAACCTAAAATAATTTTCCATCCCACACCTCTATTCAAAACACACAAGGTTCATGAACTTAATCCTCTTCAGACACACCATGTGGATTAGTTTTCTCTTTCAGATGTCTGATACAGGGAAGTGATTAAAGTATCAGAAGATTGTGGCTTTGAATCAGAGCCTCACCCAAAAGGATCGGAACCATCAATCTGGTAGCTAGCGAAGAATAATAGGACACATGAATGTTGCTCTGGTTAAAAAGGGCTACCAATTGCCAGAAATTATTAACTTAAATAAAGAACATTTTATTTGCAGATTTAAAGGAATCTCCGAAAGAGATCAAGGAAGTGAGACAGGTGAACGTGTTTTTTTTTTTGTTTTTTTAAAAGTGTGTTTTATTGGTGAACACTTCCTCCTCCTCCTCCTCCTCCTCGTCGTGTGGCCACCTGCTTTAAATGTTTACAAATCAATCCGACTCTATTGCACCGTTTATCGATTTAAGGTGCAATCAGGATTGGAATGACATTTTAACCGAGTCCGATTTAATGCGATTCCGACTGAGGAAAATAAGGGGGAAGGGGGGGGAGACAACACCTGACCAAGACACTCACGCATCCGCAATACCAATATATCCAGGGCAAATGTTCCATAACCGCAACCACTAAAACAATAATGAAATTACAATGAAATCCCATTTAATGGATCGTCTCCGCAAACAGAGCCCTGGATTCGATCACACGTTCTAAACTGTTATTATCAGGAGCGCGTTACAATAATGGCCGTTCCGCTGATAATGGAGATATACAAGCAGTCTAGATACAAAATATTTGTCTTCCATGCATAAAATGTGTTTATTTTGCAACGCCTGGGATACAACCTGTGTGTGTGTGTGCAGAGTGTTTCAAAGATAAATGTCCTTTAAATGCCACACTAGTTTTTTCGGGACTCACCTCAGGCCGCCGTCTCTTCAGCGCGAATTTTCTGAAACTCGGATGATACGCTCAGTGAAAATTACCTCCGGGGCAAAGAAAACATTCAGCTGCTACACATGTTGTTTCCGAGCCTAAACGTGTACATAAACGAATATACGAGTATAAACCCTCCGTATTTTTAATAACGCTCCCCAGTTCCCCCCATTTATAGACTAGCGCCCCTCCCTGGCTTAGGTTTCTTGCAAATTAGCCGCGCCGGATAGCCACGCCCACTTTTCCATCTGCGCATGTGCGTAATTTATACTTTTGTTAATGTTTATAATGTTTATATGATGGCGCTAATAAAGGGATAATAATTTCAACAGTGTGTTTTGTCACCTAATGAAATTTATAATTTTGGTTTAATTTTAAAAAAATTCATTAAATAATTGGTTTTGTGTAATAATGTAGTTGGAAAGTGAAACGCAGCGCTTTTGTTGATTTTTCTAAAACCAGAGCTGTGTATTTGTGTAAATAATGAATACAGAGCTGGCTTTTGTCATCTAAGCCTGCAGCTGTCACTATTAGAGAGAATGATAGAATGAAAATGAGGTTTAACATGATCCTTTGTTCAGATTTTAAAAAGAAGAAAAGGATTGCTTAGTGAATAAAGGAATAAGACCTTCAAACAAATTGCAAGTCATGACACAGGCTATAATGGGAATGACTGGGAGATCTGTTGATGTAAGCAGCATAGAAATACTACTGTAAGTGTTTGTAAAAATATTTAGAAAAATACTTTATACTTTTCTTTTTCTAACTGTTTCTAACATCCATCAACGGTGTTACACTCTGGACTGGTCAACAGCCCATCACAGGGCCACATACAAACAAACAACTACATACTCACATTCACTCTTATGGGCCATTTAGAATCATGTGTTTATTTTCACATGGTTTATGTAATATTATAAACCGCATACGTAAATTAATCTGCTATAAAGATTAAAAATCAACAAAACAACAATTGAAGTAATCATTCATTCATTCATCTTCTTAACTGCTTATTCCTGAATACAGGCTCACGGGGGTCTGCTGCCTATCCCAGCAAACATAGGGCAAGAGGTGGGGGTACACCCAGTCCATCTCAGGGAAACACATAGACAAACAATCATTCACACACACATTCACTACTATGGACAATTTTTAGAATCACCAATCGACATTATCTGCATGTTTTTGGACTGTTGGAGGAAACCGGAGCACCCGGAGGAAACCCACAGGTAGAACATGCAAATTCCACACAGAAAGATCCCTGCCTGAGATTCGAACCTGGAACCTTCTTATTGTGAGGCGACTGTGCTATCCACTACGCCACCGTGCCGCCCCCCCACTAAAATCAGAGTAAATAAAGATATACCATTAAAAACCAAGGCAATGACTGAGAAACTCTTCCTCTATGTCTATGTTTCTTATCTCTTATAAATCATGTGCCATAGCAATCGTGGGCGCTACCTTTTGGATGGCTCATGTTACTATTACAAAGTATTCCTGAAGCACACATGCTGGTTAATTCTTTTTGTTCCTCGGTAACGCTGTTGTAGATGGACTTGAAAGATTCTTCCAGGAATTTTTTCCCCCTTAATGCAACAAAGTGCAAGTCAATATCTATTAGTGGGCCGCATTACTAGCAGGAATCAAGATTCACGTTTTAATCCAGATAATGCTAAGATATAAAACTCAGGTATATCTTACATAGGGATAAATCCAAGTTGTCATTTTTTTCTACCCATACAGATTTTATTAATTTATACATAACATGTATGTAAATAACTTTCTTTTGGAATTTTACTTGTAAAGAATATATTGTAAAGAATGTATTGTAAAGAATATATTGTAAAGAATGTTTTGTAAAGAACGTATTGTAAAGAATATATTCTAAAGAATGCATTGTAAAGAACGTATTGTAAAGAACGTATTGTAAAGAATATATTGTAACAAAATGTATTGTAAAGAACGTATTGTAAAGAACGTATTGTAAAGAATATATTGTAAAGAACGTATTGTAAAGAATATATTGTAAAGAATGTATTGTAAAGAATATATTGTAAAGAATGTGTTGTAAAGAACATATTGTAAAGAATGTTTTGTAAAGAACGTATTGTAAAGAATATATTCTAAAGAATGTATTGTAAAGAACGTATTGTAAAGAACGTATTGTAAAGAATGTATTGTAAAGAACGTATTGTAAAGAATATATTGTAAAGAATGTATTGTAAAGAACGTATTGTAAAGAATATATTGTAAAGAATGTGTTGTAAAGAACATATTGTAAATAATGTTTTGTAAAGAACGTATTGTAAAGAATATATTCTAAAGAATGTATTGTAAAGAACGTATTGTAAAGAATGTATTGTAAAGAACGTATTGTAAAGAATATATTGTAAAGAATGTATTGTAAAGAATATATTGTAAAGAA
>JAOTRA010000020.1:3380742-3391794 GCA_026260255.1 Pseudolaguvia tuberculata
GAAAAAAAAAAGAAAAAAAAAAAAAAAAAAAAAAAAAAAAAAAAAAAAAAAAAAAAAAAAAAAAAAAAAAAAGAGGAAATGGAAAAAAGGTGGCTCTACACAAGAGGACTGAATACAAATGTACAGCACACTAAGTATTACTATGTAAATGATTATTTATGTAACATTGTACATAAATGAAATTATTGCGTATTTTAGTAAACGATCTCTCTCTCTCTATGTTATATAAATATATATATATATATATACATATCCTTAGGTAAATCATTATCTGATACATAGCAATAACTAGGATATTGGAGAAGTTTTAGGAAACTTCGACAGACAACTAGCTGGCCACACACTGATGGTAAATCTGTTTTGTACCAAAATGAATTTTTATTCATTGGTGGGGTGGATCTCAACCCATGGTATACACTTGAAAGTAGAAAAGAGAATAAAAATGTTCCCTTGCCTAAATAGAACAAACAGATCCAAGTTTGAGATTGTATTGATTCATTAATTTTAACTATTATATATATATATATATATATATTACACATATTTTGATATAGTCTTCATAGATTTAATGTGCTCTTAATAAAACTACAAAAAACCAATGCAGTGCCAACAAGCTGGCAGCCTCACCGTGGCCAGATACACTGGGGTCTCTGCACTCCTTGATAGTGACCTGGTTATCCAGACTGATCTTCACCTTGCCACTATGAGCTTTATTGTCCAGGAGGATCTAATCAAAAGACAACAGTGTACGTAAATGTCACAAACATTAACACTAATTAATTAGGAGAAGAATTCACATTAATTTACTAAGTTATTCTAAGCGTGTTGTAAGAACATGGCATATTTTGATTTAATTGCTTTCCCACCACCCCATGAGTCAACCTGATAGCAATGGGAAAATGCTTTTGTTTCTATTCAAGCACAGAGTTATGTCTTACCGTAATTAGGAAAGTGTAACAGTCGGGAATCTCATTGTTTATGATAGTTTGAAGATTTATAGCTTTCAGCTGAAACTGGATTGTAACATTAATGAGCCTGATAAAAAAAAGAAGAAATGGAAAGAAAGTGGAATCAATATGTATGACGAACACAATGAAAAAAAAAAAGGTTGATTTTCATTGATTTGCTTTTCATGGATACACTTATCATAATCTTCTTACTTGTGAAATTTAAGAGTGAAGTTTCTGTAATCGATTTTTAATAAGCCGTCAGGTACATCAAGTGGGGAGACTCCGACACAATCTAAGCCAGAAAAATGGTTTAATGGAGATACATTGTAAAAATCAAAAATTACAAAGATGACATTTTTGTTTAATGTATAATTTTTTCTCCCTCACTGTATTTAGGAGCTCTCTTCGTGTAAATATTTTATGATCTTTGGAAAAAACATTTTAAATGCTGAAATTTATGTTTACCTGCTGTAAGGCTATAATTAAGGGTAATGTTAACGTGGTCGAAATAATTTTATAATATAATAAGTATTCAACTATACAGCCAATTCTTTCCAGCTGAAAAACAAATAAATGTGACAAAACTTTAACTCTGGTTAAATTTCAGATACCTGTAATAATGTGTGGATCGATAGTAAAGGTGTCATTGGCTGGATCAATGCTGCCTTTTTTATAATATTGCTGGCAGAGGGACAGAGCGCTGCCATTGAAGCCGACATCATACACATACGCATAGCGACCCACAGTGATATCGGGCAAGTGCAGGTACTGGAGAGACAAACATATGGCCGGTAACAATATTTTAGACTGTGTGTTGGAAATAAGAGGAGGAAGATTAGAGGAAAAAAGGAAGTATAATATTAATTATAGTAATATCTACAACACAGTCTACCAAATGGGAACAGCCAGGCGAGCCTTCCTCATAGTTTGTAAATGTTAACAACTCAAATTACAATCCACTGTACATACACTGTGTTCCAAATTATTATGCAAATATTACTGATTTAAATGTCATAAAACATTGAATTTGGATAGTATTTTGTCTCAGTACTCTTTGTCATTTCTGGTCATGGAGAACAAAATAATAATGCAATTCCTAAATGAAAAAATGATCTTTATATACTATCTTACCAACACATCTGTTTAATATTTAATATTATGCTTAATAGCATTAAATAACTGCTTGCTCCATTGAGTAGAGCTAGAAATGAAATTCATCAGTATACTAATCTTCTGAGAACTGGTGATGATTTCCCAATAACTCACCCTTCCATGGTAAATTTCCTACTAGTTATCATTCTTTTTAAATACACATTTTTTGCTGTGTGTATATTTGTACCTGTTCTATTACATAAAAGATGTGGTCATAGACATCACTCTGCGTGTAAACTGCCAGCATGTCATCTGCATCGTCACTGTAATCTTTCAGGAAAAGATGTTTAAAGGAAGCTGTGTTTTCTTCTTTAAATGTCACCACCATCTGGTTACTCAAGCCAAATACTACAAGCTGGAGGAAAAAGAAAGGACAGCAATCAAATCATGAAACTATAGTAAAATTGTGCTAGGTATTCATAAGGAAATGCGACAAGTCGCAAAACAATAGTTTATGGTTCTTTTGACCAATTACTGTAGTTGTTGTGTAATCACCTGTGCAGTCACCATGATGATCTTAAGCAGCTGGAGAACCAGTTTAAATGGCTTTCTGCCCTTGGCATGGTATTTATCACAAGGGCTCATAAAGAAATATTTCAGCTTCCTTCGCAGCCCTTCCTCTTCCTGGTCCATGGTAACCCAGGTATCTGTTGGCGGGTATATCGTGGAGTTTGCATGGTCGGTGGGGCAGTCATGAGAACCGTAGAAAGTCACCGGTGACAGCAACCGATCTCTTTCTACAAGGAACAAAAAAAACCACAAAAAAAATACATGTGCAACCTATAAGAAAAATCTGCTCAGGTGTAATCTAATCTTTTTCAGATGTGTGTTTGACACTGTAATATGCCAAGAATATGTCAATACTACGGTCAAAAATGCAGCAACCAGTCTGCATGATCAATTTTACTGGACGAACTCCGCAACCTTGGCTTGCTGCAAGAACCAAGCCCTTAGACCACAGCGTTGCCTGATGCCGGGGGCTGGGAGAAAGGGCATCGAAAGCAGTGCGCGAGGAAAGAGGGTGGATGTCTGTGCTAAGCTAAAGCAAACTGGTTAACGTCTGCATCCAAGTCCAGCAAACTACCACTGCGTAAGTTTAGAGAGTTTAATTTGTCTTCTATGTAGCACAGTGGGGTCCCGGAGAACCGTTATTTCATGTCACTGAATACTGCTCTGTCATATATGGTTGAAATGACAATAAAACTTTTTACTTTAAACGTTTTTGTAATTTAAATAACAAATGTTCAAAAAGTACCAAAATACTATAAAAATCATTCGAACACCACCTGCACATATAATAGTACAACTGTATTCAGACATGGCAGTATATTATTATTATCTCTTGAGGCACTGCAACCATAGCAAGCAATAACACACAAGACATTATATTCAATACTCTCAACCTCTAAGCAACCTGAGCTCAAAGGCAGGTTGGAGGAAGAAGAATCAGGAAGTATCAGACTTAAAATCTCTGTGGCTTTGGCTGATACCTGAAGACAGTCTATGTCACTGTTTCATTTCTCATCACATGTGTGCTGGGATAGGTTCCAGCAGACCCTCGTGAGCCGAATTAGGAAATAAGCAGGTTAAGAAGATGAATGAACAAATGAATGTGTGTTAATGTGCTCAAATCTGTCTCCTCACATGCCCATGAATCTGTATTCTGCATCCAATCTACATTTGTTTTCCTTGATGCTTTTGATTAATCACCACCACAGCTGAACGGTCATACATCAATCATGAACAAAGTTTCTTCGACAGAATTCATAATGGTTCCTCGATTTACACAAATAATCTATTTTGTATTTATCAAATGAAAACTAAATTAAGTAAGAGACATGTGCTGTTTATTGTATTATAAATATACACTCAACATAGTAAATAAGATTCTGGTAGCTAGCAAAACCTCTATTATAGTTTATAGTTAGTTATAAATACAGTCTAAGTTTTTTTTTCAATAAGAAGCTGTAGATTAAAATGCTACAACAGTGTCATGGGACCAATTCCTTGCAGATATTGGAGTAAGCGGAGCAAATCTGAGAAGTTACATGTTACACAGAGAAATTACAATCTTAGATACTGCAAGTCTGTGCAAGAGAGGAAGCGAGACCAACACTACTCACTGAGGCTGACCGAAAAATCAAACGCCCCAGAAATAAAAAATGGAAATGAAAACAAGCAGTTTAGCGAAATTTTTGAGAACAGAGGAAATGTGCTTTTTTAGCATGAGTCAGCAGAATTAGCATAAACCTCAGTAGCTCATTCAGTAGCAAACATGACTAGGAGGATAATGAGAGGGTTTAAATGTCCAGACCATGTCATCATTCATAATCAGGCTAAACACAAAAAAATCTGTAACCGCACAGTATCTCACCTTAACAACATGCCTTCTTGACATGAGATAAATTCTAAATAACCTGCAAATATACAGGCGTAGTCAGTCTCTACCTACCAAGTGTTAACACTCCTACATGAATGAAAAAAAAAAAACCCTCATCTATCGGGCTTTTGAAGCACAAAAGTAGTGATCAGATCTAGACCCATCGATCAACACGCGGACACACATCACACACTAGTACTCACAGCCGCAAAAACTAAACAAGGAAAAATAGTTAAAGCTGTGAGTTCAATAAAACTCCACAAACAACAAAAATCAAACACAAAGCAAGTGTACTGTGGAACTCTGAGGTATCTCAATTTTGCTTTTACAGACGCCTTGCGTTGCATATTTTAGTACTTTCCTTGTCAAACTTCCCACTTTGGCCTCAGGAAATTTGACCTTTGGGATGTTAACAATAAAACTTCTGAAACTGTTTTAGCATCTTACAGCTTTAAAGCAATCAAAAACTTGGACCAACAAACTCTATTGGTCTTTGAAAAACAAAACTAGATTATAGTGTCATATGAGCATTATTTGAGCCGGATTAGTTTAACCTGGTGAGGTACACGGGTATTAAAGATCCCTTTTTATAGTCTGGTGAGAATGAGTATGATCTGCATTCTATACAATTCTCAGCTAAATAGCTTTAGGCAGAGCAATGCACAAATATTGTTTTGTTATCTGAATATAAGGAAGTGATAGCGAGTGTTTAATGTGTTGATCTGCTAAAGGGATGATTCCAAGCATCACTAAGTTACTACTGTTGGGGCCTTTGAGAAAGGCCTTTAAATATAACATAAGTCACTCTGGATTAAGAAGATCTGCCAAATACTGTACACGTATTCCAACTACATTAGTTGTTTTTGTTTTTAATGCTCAATTGCCATATGGTGACTATCAGATTTTTTTCATGACCTGCCTACATAACCTTTAAAACTGAGTTGTATCTGATCTCTGCACTGCAAAACAAACTAATGTGGACGTCCTAACCGGAAATAGAAGTAAAAGAAAAAGTGAGATAATCAATGAACGCAATGGATGGAAATGACATGATTATTTAATATGTTGCTTTCACATCATTTCATAAACGTCAGCAAAACAAAGCTTTCAAAACCGAAATTGTGTAACTAATTCATGTGCAGTGTAAATGTAGCTTTAGAGTTTTACTCATGTGCTTTATATAATATATATATATATATATATATCAGATACTATAACATCTGATTTGAACATATTTGTAAATAATAGATACATCCTTTATATTCTCACTGACTCTTCATTGTACACATCCCTGTGTGTCAGCTGAACCATCACATTTTCTGTAAACTGAACAAATATTAGCTTTATATTGTTTAAGTATTATTTTTTTATTAACCATCATTAGTCTGGTTAATATGGGAATAATGGGAAGTGGTAGCCTAGTGATTAAGGTGTTGGACTAGTACCAGAAAGACCGGGGTTCAATTCCCACCTCCACCAAGCAACTACTGTGGGCCCTTGAGCAAGGTCCTTTACCCACAATTGCTCAGTTGTAAAAAAAAAAAAAGATACCAAATGTAAGTGGCTCTGGATAAGAGCGTCTGCTAAATGACTAACTGTAACTGTAACTGTAGTCTGGTCTGCTTATTCTAACGATCATGTTTATCCTTCAAAAAGAAAATAAGTTAATGACAGACAGATACTATGTGGCTTAAAGATAATGGACCAGAGATTTCATAAATGATGATGATTTAAATGTTTTTATTTTTTACTTTAGTTTATACATTTTCTCCCAACACTCCTGTTACATGGTGTAGATGGTTTCACTAAAGTGTAAGTAATAACAGAAAAAAGATGTTTGGCAGATGCCCTTATCCAGAGCCACTTTCATTTATCTCCTGAGTACTTAGGGGTTTAAAGGGCCTTGCTAAGGGGCCCAACAGTGGCAACATAGTGGGGATGAGAATTGAACCCAGCAATCAACCGTGTAGTTTACCACTGGGCTAGTATCTAAATATAAATTCTACACAATAAAGTATTTTCCAATTTGAATTAGTTTCATTGAAGTTAAAATAAAGTGGAACAAAAACGAGACTGAACAGGGGACAAAATAAATTCACATGTATGTCAGTTACTTGTTAAAAGCTATTTTTATTTAATTTGTGCTAATTTAGCTTTACATTAGCCCTTCTATAATGTATTTACATGATAATGCTTTAATAATACTAAACAGAAGCTTTATTTTAAAGCTAAAAGCTAAGCAGAAATGTAAAAACTCCTGCTTACCGGTAGTGTCGTAATTGACGTAATGTTGGTCAACCACGGCCATGTTGACAGCGCGAAAGAAAAATTCCTCATAAAAAGCGAGTTTAGCGAGTCACAATTCATTAAAATAGTTTTAAAAACAACCCTGTGCTAATCCGCAACAAAACAAGCGTTGTTATTTGTGTGTGTGTGTGTGTGTGTGTGTGTGTTGGCGCTCGATGTGTTTAGGTATCAAAGGAGAGGAGGGTGACGCTTCCACTCAGTAGTCACGTGACCACAACACGTGACTACGCGGTGGGTTTTTTTCCCCTTCGTTCAAATCTTTTAATGAAACGTGGCTGGGTTAAATGTGCATATAAAATGTGTTACAAAAACACATGGTCGCTGCTAACAATTGTTTATAAAAAATAAAAAAAAAGAAATAAATAAAATGTAAGAAACCGTAGTTGGGGTGTCGATCTGTATATCCCGAATTTACTTACTACAAAATCGAAAGGAGCTATCCCACTATCCCTATTTCGCACCAATCGTATCAAAGACAACGTATGGGTGACTGCTTGACCATTAGGGGGCCCCCAGGAGTACAGGCAATTATCCTTTTTAAAAATTTCATTCGTTCATTCATCTTCCTACCCGCTTCTTCCCTAGTTCGGGGTCACAGGGGGTTTGCTGGCGCCTATCCTAGCACAGAAAGATGCCCTGACCCTGGACATTCTTCTTGTGAGGCGACCGTGCTAACTTTCAAGGTAACTATGTCACCTTGCCACATTATTGGACAATAATAATTATTTTAAAAATGCCAGGGGAAGTGGTAGCTGAGTGGTTTTGGTATTGGACAGATACTCTGAAGATCACTACCAATTTAATACGGTTGGGCCCATGAACAAGGGCTTTGACCACCGGATCAGTTGTATAAGAGATCTGGATAAGAGTGTCTGCTAAATGTCCTCAACATTTTTTTCCAGATTTATTTCTATTTTGCTATTTATTAAAGCTCCACTTTACTTTCCAGTCCAATGTTGTGCTTGAATGTGAGATCTCTCTTCAATCAGCTCCAACAGTATTAGTGAGATCAGGCACTAATGTAAGGTAAGGAGGTCTGGAGTTCAGCCTGCAACAAAGGTGTTCAGTGATGGTAAGAGCAGGAATTTTGTGTTTTGGTGATGATGGAGATGAGGGGCTTTGTGCTCAGGGTCATTGTCATTCTGGAACAGTGTTGGAATTACCTAGTTATAGTAAAGAAGTAATGATACCGCATCCAAAAACATTCTAGAAGACTGTACGCTTCAATGATTATAGAAAATAGTTTAAAGAGGAATCACATATGAATCTGATAGTCAGGTGACCAAAAACTTTTGGCAATGTAGTTTATTTATAGTGTGCACATTTGACAAGAAAATTCCACAGTTTGTCGAGATTACGATAGAGGATTTCAATTATCCTGCACCGAGTCTTAAATTTGACCCGAACCACTTAAAAAAAAACCTGAAACATATTCCCTCCATATTAATGTTGGAACTCACTAATACCATTATAGCTGAACAAAAGTGGAATGCAAACAGTGGAGCTTATTGTAACAGCAAATCTGGAACTAAATCTGGAATGGTTTTTCATATAGAACATACAGGTGGTATAATGAGGATTTGCAAAAACTGTAAAGTGAAATGGAGTATTTTTAAGATTCATACAATCACACTGTAAGACTCTCTTTAATAACATCATCGGTCGGTCACACAAAACAATCCAGTGTAGTGAAGCATCAGACAGTGCAATATAATATTCAATCTAATTACTGGACATTTAGTTGAACAACTATTTCTGAATAATCAAAGACTAAACATTCTCACAAGAACACGAGTGCCACACTTATTAGTAATGATGGGTAAAATAAGTACAGTACTTTGATCATTAAAAAATACATTATAAAGTATGGAATGTGATGTGAAAGAAGAAGTGAAAGACTGTCTTTAAAGTGAAAAATACATTATTTTCTTTTGGGCTTGTATAAGCTAAATATTATCTCTAGCACTAATTCAAATACTTAAAGTACAATTACAGTCCAATAATAATAAATCAGCAGGTCATGAAATACTCAGTATAAATAATACAGTGACATTTTGTTCTCTGAGGAATTGCATTTGCAACAAGGGAGTCAAGCTTGAGGCAAAGTTATGACCCATTTTAACTGTTCAAAACTAAATCCCATGTGCTATACTGCTATTTTAGATATTTATACAATATACAATAATATTTATGAAATGAAGGAGTTTTAGCTCTTCTCGTGTATAATAATTGTATTGTAAAAAGTAAAATTGGTCTATTCCCGCTCTAATTAAAACCACATGGCATTTTGTGCAACATGTGATCGGTTGTTACATTTCTGCTGAACTTTCTCCCTGACCTCCAGTTGAACATTCAGCCTTATTGGAAATTCGATATCAGTGAGGGGGGAAAGGGCAATATTCCTCAGAGGTCTAAAAACAGCGTTTTATCTCCCATCCAGGCTTTTGTCACGAGCAATGACCGCTTCATCAAACTTAATCATAAGCGTGGTTCCTTTATGCCAGTGCACTGTGACTTTGGCTGGAAATCCACTGTGAGTCAATATGGCCTCCACGATGCCACCTGTGAAGGCTGCACAGTTCAGCGTGCTGTTCTCTTTCGGCACAGAGATGTACGCGTTAATCAGAGGCTCTTTCTCAATGATGTAGTAGGTCTTGTCATCGTCATTGGCTTGCTCCAGTTTATCTGCTTCCTTTCCAAACAGAGCCTTCCATACATTTACCTAAAAGAGAGAAAGAGATGACAAGGAGAGAGAGAGAGAGAGAGAGAGAGAGAGAAGAAAAAGCAGAAATAAAGAGACAGGGGAAAGGAGAGACGAAGACAGATAGGGTTAAAGGAGAGAGAAAGAGAGATATAAGGAAATGAGAAAGAGAGATGGGGGAAAAGAGAGAAATAGAGAGAAAGTCAAAGAAAGCAAAGCAAGGGTTAACAGAGATAAAGAGACGATGAAAGAGAGAGAAAAAGAGACCGGGGAAAGAGAGGCAGGGGTTACCAGAGACAGGGTAAAGTGAAAGAGAAAGAGCGAGAAAGAGAGACAGGGGAAGACAGAGAGAGAGACAGAGTGAGAGAGAAAGAGAGACAGGGGAAGAGAAAGAGAACGAGAGGTAGGGGAGAGAGACAGAAAGAGAGGCAGGAGGAGAGAGAGAGAGAAAGAGAGGCAGGGGAAGAGAGAGCGAAAGACAGACAGGGGCAGAGAGAGCGAAAGAGACAGAGGGCGGAGAGAGTGAAAGAGAGACAGGGGGCAGAGAGAGAGAAAGAGAGACAGGAGGAGAGAAAGAGAGACAGGAGGAGAGAAAGAAAGGCAGGAGGAGAGAGAGAGAGAGAGAGAGAAAGAGAGACAGAGGAAGAGAGAGAGAGAGACAGGGGAAGAGAGAAAGAGACAGGAGGAGAGAGACAGGAGGAGAGAGAGACAGGGGAAGAGAGAGAAAGAGAGACAGGAGGAGAGAGAGAGAGAGAGAGAGAGAGAGAGAGAGAGGCGGGGGTTAAGAAAGGCAGATACAGAGAGATGGGAATTCAGAAAAGAAAGATGAGACAGGGGAAAGACAGAGAGAAAAAGATATAGCATAGGTTTTTCTATTATCTGGCTGTCATGAGTTTGAAGGGCAGAGTCCACTATAGGCTGATAATTTTCTGACTTTAACTAGACGTTCATTTAATATGAAATCTGTTCAGGGAAGAAAACACAATGGTGTTAAGGGAAAATAATCAAGGATGGAGTGGAGAGCGGAGTAACTCACCACCCTGATGTGTTTTATTCTTCGTTAATCTTTAGTTTAGTAATGTTTTATTCATTTATACACTAATACTGTAATATTTCATTACTTTACATTTATTTAGGAATAAAGATCCTACATTTTTCATAGTAACACATTTTACAGTGGAGACTGTATATTTTGTACACAGGAGATCCCTGGAGCATGTGATTGTGCTGATATGGAAAAAGTGTTTCATGTGATGACACCGTAACTACTAACTGCTGCAGGGCAGCTGAGGGCTTTAATAAAAAAACAGTTCAATGACTTGCAGATTCGGTCCCGTGTTGATTGATTATAATGGTAAAAGTGAAATGTTTTGTATTGTTGAAAACCGACTCAATGAACCATAGACACTTAGCTACCCACCATGCAAACCCCAACAATGGACTGTTTAACCTTCTCCCATCGGGTAGATGCTGCTGATACCTCAGAACCACACAAACAGAATGAGAAAATAGCTTTTCTGATTTCCTGTGTCTGTTTCTGCACTGAACCGCTGATAGATCGG
>JAOTRA010000020.1:3391894-3421564 GCA_026260255.1 Pseudolaguvia tuberculata
TCTATCTATCTATCTATCTATCTATCTATCTGTCTGTCTGTCTGTCTGTCTGTCTGTCTGTCTGTCTGTCTGTCTGTGTCTGTTTCTGTCTGCTAATCAATCTCTCTCTGTTCCTCTCTGGCCCCCCGATCCCCCCCCCCCCCTCTCTCAGATTGGAGGTGTGTGGCTGTAGATTTACCTGGTCATGGCTTCTCCTCTCACAGACCTGCAGGAGTTTTTTACACGTTTCCTTCTTATATTGCAGATGTGCGACGCATCATTGAAGGTCCGATTCCCTTTTGTTGACATTTCTTCCCCTCGTATTGCTGTTACATGTTTTGACACTGATCGGACAGGGGAAGGTTTATTGCTGATGGTAAACTCCTGGTTTGGTTTGCATGCCTGTACTGACGTCTGTGTGTCTCTGTGCTGTGTCTGTTTGCAGCTCTGCAGTGGAAACGCTTCTCTCTAATTGGACACAGTATGGGTGAGATCTTACACTATTAATGTTATTGATTATCCTCTTTATCCATCTACTGACATTTTACACACACAGATGTCTTTAATAAACAGAAATACACTTAGAGGCTTTTTCCAACAGAGCTAATGGAACAAAACCTGAATATCCACTCGTGGAATAAATTAAGGATGCAAATGAGTGTTGTACTAAAAACTGGAAAACACTGTACTCCCTTGTTATAATGTATTTATACTAAGCATAATATTTTTCTGCTATTTTAATGACTAGTTCATATACATTATCTATTTGTTTATTCAGTTTATTCACTTTTGTAACACCATGACATCATAGCAGTTTCACACTCACCCTGGAGTACCTGGCATAAACCAACACAAGCGGGAGACTGCTAGAACCTGTCCCAGTGCACGAAAGGCAAAAGGCAGTGTTATACCCTGGACAGATCACCAGTCTATTGCACGGCCACACATAGCTGATGTACCAGTTTTTGGACTGTGGGAGGTAACCTGTGAAATCCAACGCAAGAGCAGGGAGAACATGTATACTCTGCACAGGAAGACCCCTTTCCTGACAATCAAACCAATGACCTTCTTATTAAATGTCACTGTGCTGCCTATTCGACTGGGAACTAATGTGAAATACTGTCAATAGTGACACGAGTTGTATTAAAGTTTTTTTTATTGTTTATCCTGTCGTTTGCCGCGACTCACCCAATTATTTTAGCAAATCCTACCATTATCGGTGAGCAGTGTGAATTTAGGTAATAGGTTGTTCTCACTATCATTACACTTGGAGTGATATAAGTAATCGATGTGTCTACGCCTGGTTGAGTTTTGTGTTGTACTTTAGTAATTCAGTCATCTGTTGTAATAATGTTTTATAGAAGTTTCTTTGTTCATTTTGCAGGTGGAAATATAGGTGGAATGGTAAGACTAATAATAATAATAACAACAATAATAATAATAATAATAATAATGTTTGTTAATATATATATATATAGGGCGGCGCGGTGGCGTAGTGGATAGCACAGTCGCCTCACAACAAGAAGGGATCTTTCTGTGCGGAGTTTGCATGTTCTCCCCGCGCTTGCGTTGGTTTCCTCCGGGTTCTCCGGTTTCCTCCAACAGTCCAAGAACATGCAGATTAGGTGGATTGGTGATTGTAAATTGTCCATAGGAGTGAATGCGTGTGTGTGTGTTTGTGTATGTGTTGCCCTGAGATGGACTGGCAAACCGTCCAGGGTGTACCCCCGCCTCTCACCCCATGTGTGCTAGAATAGGCGCAGCAGACCCCCGTGACCCCGGATTCGGGAATAAGCGGTTAAAAAGATGAATGAATGAATTAATTAATTAATAATTACATATATAGAAAATGAACCAAAAATGATTTTTAAAATGTAGCTATTAAATCAATAATATTATGTTATTATAATATTATAATATTCATTCATTCATCTTGTAACCCGTTTATTCCCTAATTTGTGGTTATGGGACTTTGCTGGAGCCTATCCCAGCGCACATATGGTGAAAAGTGTATACTGTACATGTTTTTGACTGTTGGATGAAACCGTTGTACCTGGAGTAAACCCACAAATGCACAGGGAGAACATGCAAACTCCACACAGAAAGACACCCGGTCCCGGAATCTAATCGGGGACCTTCTTGTTATGAGGCGACTGTGCTAACCACTTAGCCACCACGCCAACCATAATATATTATAATGTATTAATTAAGGAAATGCATAAGAACACAGTATAAAACAGTTTTAATGAAGACTTTAAATTAATTTTATTTCTAGTTTTGTGCGATGTACCCGGACATGGTGGATTCGTTAGTGCTCCTGGACTCCTATGGATTTTTACCTGTAGATGTGGTAAGACATCAGATAAAACAAACAGATCAAACACTTCATTTGTTTTTATTTATTAATAATTACATTAATAAATAAAATATAAATAATATACTCCTTCTTTGGTTTATTAAATATTTTGTAAAGAAATCTGAGTTCATTTTTGGATTTTCTTAATTTTTTTTGTCCTGCAGAAAAGAATGAGCCGGATCATGCGCAGAGGGATTGAGGAAATGTTAGAGTTTGATAACAAGATGCAAGACAGAAAAGAGAGGATTTACACATATGAGGCAGCTAAAAACAGGTACAGTATATCAGAGAGATTAGTTTCCTTTAAGGTAAATTGTGTGTGTGTGTGTGTGTGTGGTGTGTGGTGTGTGGTGTGTGTGTGTGTGTGTGTGTGTGTGTGTGTGTGTGTGTGTGTGTGTGTGTGTGTGTGTTTATGCATCTGCTTCTGTTTCTAGACTGAAGGCAGCAAATCAGTTTCTCACAGACAAGTCAGCAGAGATTCTTCTAGAACGAGGAGTCCAAGAGGTGGATGGAGGTTAGATATTAAGGTTTTAATATTTTACTTAAAATGAAAGAAATTGTGGACAAACATAATGCAAGGAGTTTTCCAGGAACCTTGGTTAAAGATCTTGGGTGAATAATGATGAAATTCATCCTTCCTGTTGTGTCTCAATATTTTTCTAGATATATGCTATTTGTTCTGACTATTATTATTTTGATTATTACAAAAATTAGACAATGTTACAGTAGTGGGTTAATGATGAAATATTTTACTTCATTTTCCCCACATTTTTTCTCTTAAAGGTGTCAGATTCTCCAGAGATATCAGGATAAACCTGGTGAGTCCGATTCCATTGAGGTTTTTAATATTCTCTTAACCATGCAGAGCATGTAACATAAACTTGAGCATTGTTTTGATTTTCATTGATTTTGATTGACTGGAGTGCCCGGAGTAAACCCAAGCAATCACCACACAAAAAGGTCTCTGCCCAGGACTCAATACTGCAGCCGTGCTAACTAAGCCACTGTGCTGCTTATGGAAAGTTCTGCCATGAACATTTACAAGAACTTGATAAACATGAACTTGACATGCCCATGAACTGATCTTAACCAACTTTACCACAAGTGCTAACAGAAACAATAAACCACACAAAGACAAAACAGACTAAACAAGACACACCTGAACTCAATTGACAAACAACCAATTACGACATGACACCTAGAAAGAAGAACCACATGGCAGGAAAGACTAGGAGAAAGAGGAAATAAACAAATAAGCATAAGAAAAAGGATTAGCTTAGTCAGCTAGTTAATAGTATAGCTTGGCCAGTTAAGCTAAACCAAAACAAACTAGGATGTGTTTATATACTGAAGCATTAAGATTTTTATTCACTGAAACTAAGAGGGGCGGCGCAGTGGTGTAGTGGTTACGACGGTCGCCTCGGAACAATAAGGTCCCAGGCTTGCATGGGTTTCTTCGGGTAGTCCGGTTTCCTTCCACTGTCCAAAAACATTAGGTTGATTGGTGAGTCTAAATTACCCATAGGAGCAAATGTATGTGTAAGTTCGTCTATGGTGACCCTGCGATGGACTGGCAAACTGTTCACGGTGTACCCCTGCCCTGCCTCTCACCCTCTCACCCTATACTGGGCTTCAGCAGACCACCGTGACCTTGAGTTAGGGAATAAGTGGGTATGAAGATGAACAAATGAAACTAAGAGAATGAAACACTTTCAGCATGACAATGCCACAGTACATGAAACCCCGGGACTGTATGAACACATAATATGTTCATGTTAAAGAACTTGATAGCCCTGAAAAGAGCCCAGACCCACCCTCACCAAACACCTGTTTCACAGATCGAACCCCAGACCTCCTCATCTATGCATTTTACCTTGATACTCTCAGGCCCTACAGCCCATATGATGTCTGTTCCTATATGTGCTATACTTATTTATTTTATAAGATAATTTTTAGCTGTCTTACTTATTTCAAAGCAGTTCTAAACTCATTTTACTCCATGTCCTGCTATGTATGATTCTGTAATTCTGACCAATGAACTTTGATTTTGAAGTTTGGGTTGACAGAGACAGAATGGCAGAATTGATGAATTTTAGCATTACTTGGTGTTTTTCAGACAAACATTACTCGGATATCGTTGGAGCAGTGTCTACAAATGCAGTCACAGATAGCCGCTAAAGTGCTTATAGTGTGGTGAGTCACAAAACCCTGCGCTATATTTATTTTTAAAGTGTTGCAGTGCCATACATATAGAATAGTTATTAATGCTAGAATATGAGTTTCCCCGAAACCCATTAAATTTAATGTGAAATATGTAAATGAGTTGTGAAATGTGAAATCTATGTAATGAGATGCTGTACAGAGCTGAACAAGAAAACACGTCTCCAAGGTTGTTTAATTAACATGAATGAGAGGACAGCCAACTTCAACGCTGTGTGGAAACTGGAACCAATTACAATAGAGATATGTTTGTCCCCATATTTTGAAGGAAATTTTTAATCCAAGTTGCTTTGGTAAAAGTTTTACAAAAACTTTTTGAACAGCAACCACCATTATTTTACATTTCTTCAACAATCTTAGTTTAGTCAACTGATATCGTCTCTAGTGACACTTTTATAGATATTTAGAAAAAAATGAGCAAAACATTCTTTAATTAGTACTAAAATATTCTGAATTTTTATGTGATTGAAAAGTGAATGTTTCCTCTTTAAAGAAAGTTTAAAACCAAATCAATTTACTGCATCTTGACTCATTTCCTCACTACTACTGTGGTTGATGTGAAATATACTGCACTTTTATTAATAAACTTTATTATCGCTCGATTTTTTGGTTAAAATTCGATGTCTTTTTGTGTGTCGATTAATTCCAGGGCAAACCAGGGTTTGGAGAAGACTTTCCCCCAACCCAAGGAGATAATAGGTCCTTTACTCAAGGCCTGGTCAAATGATAAAGTGAGTGCCCACATCAACACTGTATTTCATTGTCTAAGATTTCCTTAGCAGCTTCTTTCTCGTGTTCTTTTTCAGAACACTATTGCCACAATGGAAGGAGATCATCATGTGCATTTGAATAACCCTGAACGTGTGGCACCCATCATAACTGATTTCCTGATGTCTCAGACCTCCTACAACAACACAAAACCATGTGACGTCAATAAGGCGTCTAAATTATAGAACTCTTCATCCGTTAACATACTTTTGTGGACCTTTTTAGCTTTAGGAGTCTCGCATTTTCAACATAATTGGGTTTTAATTCATGGCGACACAGAGAAAAATGGGAAAGGTTTACTTATAAACTAATATAACTAATCTATAAAGATACATAATATTAAAGATAAAAAGGTTGTTCATGGTATATTTATTCATTTTTGTATTTTTGATTATGGTATATCAGGGCGGCGCGGTGGCGTAGAGATGAATAGGAGTGAATGTGTGGCCCTGCTATGGACTGGCAGACTGCTCAGGGTGTACCCCTACCTCTCACCCTATGTGCGCTTTAATAGGCTCCAACAGCCCCCGTGACCCGATTTACGGAATAAGCGGGTAATAAGATGAATGATTATGGTATGTTTGGTCATTAAAGGTATATATTCAATCATTCTCAGTACATTTTGTCATCGGTACAACTGAAGATGGCCACCTACACTTCCTAACAGAGTCTTTCTCCAACTACACACACAACTAAACTGATAAGCAGGATGACACAAAGAATCCATAATGCAGTCAAACATTTTGTTAAATAAAAAGGGGCAAAAAGCAGAGATAGACCACTGGCATAAGTAGGCAACCTGTAATCCAAAAACAATTAGCAAACATCTAAAACAGTAGCTAAAATCACAAAACTAAAATCCAAGCATAAATCAAAAAACACAGATGACCTTTACATTACATTTACAGCATTTGGTAGACTCTCTTAACTAGAGCAATTTACATTTAATCTCTTTTTGTACAAATGAGCATTAGGGGTTAATGGCCTTTGTTCAAGGACCCACAGTAGTGGCTTGGTGGAGCTGGAAATCAAAACAGCTTAACCACTAAGCTACCCCTTACCCCAGACAGTCCAAAACATAATACACGCTTAGTAGTTGCATAAAAGCAATAATTCACATACTAGTTTATAAAGTGGGCTGATGGGAAGTTCTGCCGAAAGTGAACCCCTTTTTAGATCATTCATTCATTAATTTGTCTTCTTACCCGATTATTCTCTATTTCTGGGTCACATGGGTTTTCTGGAGCCTATCCCAATGCACATAGGGCGAGAGGCAAGGGTACGCCCTGGACAGGTCACAGTCCATCTCAGACTCCTGTGAACACAAATTAGGGAATAAGCAGGTTAGAAGATAAAATGAATTAATGAACTTTAAATAATAGTTTTGTTACTATCAACTACTATCTAAGGTCAGTATCCACGAGATGTGGAATCTAACATCATTTCCAACAAACCCATTTTTATCCCAAGATATATTTCCAAAATGGACCAAAAATGTTGATTCCAAACTGTCAGGTTTTGTATCTGATTGGACAGTATATATAATAATATATTAAAAGTATATTGTTTCTATAACATTGTTTTACCTTCACCAGTTCAACCCTGGTAATCATGCTGTTACTGAGTAGTTTAATGTGGCATCCCAGAAGGAAGCATATAGAGACAGGGACAGACAGGGGACCATTTTAAGCGGAGGTTTAATTGAGCAGCAAGATGCATGATTTGCAATTATCTATTATACCTAATAGTAATATTAAGCTAATTCTACTGCAGAGAGAGAATAAGGAAAAGTAAGTGGGTTAGATCAAGCCAAAAAATCCCGTATATAAGACTTTATCACTCACCCACCCATTCCTTGTCATTAGCTCAGCTGTTACTATGGTAACATGCACCCCCCCTTGTGAAAAAAGAATGGCACAGCCCAAATTTGGACTGTGAAAGAGAGAGAGAGAGAGAGAGAGAGAGAGAGAGAGTGGTGAACAGACCCTCAAGTACATCATCAAGTTGCTGTATATTTCCATTCACCTTTACAGCCTTCTGTGGATTTAATTATTATACTGTTGCCCAGGTCTTTTTGTCATCACACGATTGTGAATTGACACAACCCAAGGCACTACAACAAGATATTAATCCAGGTATGTTTTGATGCCAAGCATGCATGCCATGTATGAAGTCTTATATGCTGTATGCTTAGGTGCGGTATAAAGTCTAGTCCTGATGTCTAGTTATTAATAAAACTGGTGCATTTCCCCCCAAAAACGTGCCGTATGACAAAAGGCGTTAAAAGGGTTCATGAGATTAAATCTATTTCTCTCCATCACATTCATCACAGGATGTTTGTGGACTGGTTTGTCCCTGTCTATCTGCTTGTTTCTGTACTGGTTCTGGCTGGGTTTGGCGCCTGCCTCTATTTCCTGGAACCTGGACTTCAAGATGCACACAAGTGGAGTAACAAGTCTATTAAACGGCAGCCTCTGGTGCCCTCTCTGAAAACGCACCGAGATGATGACAGCAGTGTGCTCATATGACAAGATGTGTGAAGGAAGGACTTAAAGTGATTGGATTCAGATCAGTGATCAGTAGGTGGATTACTCTACTGAGAGTTTCACAGATGTTCTATTGCAATTATGTAATTGATTCCATTCGAAAGGGTTGGTCATTATTATTATTAATATAAGTATAATAATCATATAAAATGGATTTAAATATGGGGAATTACTACCAGATTACATCCTTGGCACTTTCTGTTATATGCAATATATGAGTAAATATATTTAAATCATGTACGCTAATAAATGCTGTATGCCTTGTGCTTGTCCTTAAACTTTGGACTGTTTTGGTAGCTTAAATCTACCATTGATCCATTTAAATGTGTTTAAATCATTACTTAAAATAATATTTTAATAACTTTTTTCACATATGCATTTTATACCTGATTTAGATTTTCACATTTTACAATTTATCTATTTTTTTCTTTGTATCATGTGCAACCCGATGTATTAGTCAAATCATTTGTTTTAACTTGTGAGCAGGAAATCTGATTAGATGTGTCCATATTGTAGGTGTTACTTTCTAGATATAATTTTAGAACAATGTTTCTGTTATTTTAGATAAGAAAGCCCCAGTCAATGACTAGACATATAAATAAGTTTCTGATACATGTGAGACACTGTCTGTTATTCAATGAATTGCCGGAATAAATGTATTTAAGAAAAAATACTACAAAATACCTTCATATATATCATATAAATGTACATATTCTACATGCTAACCACCACACATTACAATACTACAAAACAAATAGCTAAAAATACATGAAATACAAAGCCAGAGACACCCTTAATTTCCACCATGATTGTTTCTGAGACTAAAGTGCTCAAATGGTTAAGGTGCTGAGTTGTTGATCGGGAGACCAGAAAGACCTTGGTTCAAGCCCAACCACCACCAAAGAAGACCTGGGCTCAAGTCCACCACTGTTGAGTCCTTGAACAAACTCACCAACTTACTAAGATGGGATATGCAAAAAACCACCATTTCACTGCATGATGTACTTTCTGAATCAAAAATCAGGGTAAATATAAATCAGTGAAAATGCGATTTAAATATGAGTTGATACTAGAGGTTAAAATATCACTTCACAATCATGAGGACCCCGAACGGGAGCAGCCGAAGGACAAAGAAGAAAAGAAAGAATCATGAGGAAAATATCACGATACTTAGCATATAAAATAATTTTGCATAGCCTTTCATTCTTTAATGCACAAGGACAAAATGTGTATGCTCCACTTACAAAAATCATTTATTTGCTCATGTCTTTGTTTATGATCTTATTCTTAATCATTTATCAAGCATGGAGTGATAGGAGTGGGTGAGTGAGACAGGGAGGCTTCAGATAAAAAGAATGGAGAGAATGTGATTCTGGTATACCCACCACTTCCAGCTGCCTTGTTTTTCTCTAGTTTTCTCATATTTTCTTTCCAGCCAGCAGTGAGATGCAGACTAACAGGTTGGTTTTATTTGTTTGTTTTAATGTCTTGTTTGTTTGACACAAATTGCAGTATGTGTGCATTTTTAAATTAAGGATGCTATTTGTGTATTGTCTAATATTTCTTTAAAAAATGTTGATGTTTAATAATGTTATTTTGTAACACTCTTTCTGCTTTACAAGACATCTTTTCTTCCTGTAATGTTTACTGCCTAAAATATATCATAACCTGGTCCAATCACTTAGATTAGATGCTCCTAATGTTTGACTAAACTCATTACTAAAATATGAACCAAAGTGAACTAGACCACAGTGAATCTTCATTATGCTCTACCTCCTTCAAATGTCCCCTGTATGTCTCTTCACATTCTGGTACAAGACTTTCACCTTGTCCTCAGCGTCCATCTTCTATATCCTCTACTTGTCTCTCTCCAGCCCCTGAAAATGTTTCTTCTTCTCTCTCATCAATCTCACCGGTATGTCTTTCTCCAAATCTCGTTCATATCGATTCATCTTCAGATTCAGGGCTTTCTGGATCTCCCCAACCTGTTTCTTCATCTTCCTCCCCTATCTGTTTTCATCTGTCCTCTTCTACCCCTGCAATAGACCTTTCTAATTGCCCACAGTCTACGCATTTATCCCGTATAAGGGTCTCTCCATGTCCCCAACTGCATTCTTCTCATAGCGTTGCCAGACAATCTCCATCTTCCATACCACTCTCTTCCCCTGTCATTCTGAAAAGGCCTATCCACATATCTTCATTCAGTGCCACTGGAAAACCCCTGGACTCATTATCTCAAACTGTTCCATGCAGCAGGTACTTGTCACAAAATGTAATAATTCTGTTGTCCTAAAAATGGTTACTTTATTACAAATAATTCACAAGACTGATTTTTGTCAATACTTCTCTTCTAAAATCCTTCAGGCAATCTCTTACAAGCAAGCAGTCTTCACTACAAACAACTGTTCAGTCAGACAATAGGCCATCCAAACGGACAATAAAATCTTGCAGTAAAAGAAGTGCTAAAACAATCCCAATCTCAAAAACAAAAATTCAGCAAAGGCAAAGACAGGTACCGTGTCCTGGATTCCAATACCAAGGCATGATTAGTAAGGACACTGTTTCAGAAGACAAATCCATAAAGAATGTTATGACTAAAAAGGAATGCATGAGTCTGCAAAAGCTGAAGCGCAATGAAAGAGATTTGCAAATGCTTGCAGTATATAAAAGAAGACATCTAAGCCAGGATCCAGTCTTAATTCAAGCCCGCCTAAATTTAAACAAAACAGGCAAGACTAAAAATCCTGGCTCTGGAATTTTAATAGACAAGACAAAGTCAACGTTAAACCAAGCTTTGAGTGATACTGAAAAATTTCAATCAAAGCAACAAAAAGTTAAGTCTGAAGCAGGAAATCAAACTTCAGGTCTCAGCAATAGACTTCAGAGCAATCTAAACCTTAACAATCATCTTACACCATCTACTAATCTTGCCAAAGACCATGAACTAAAGGTATCACCAAAACAATTAAAAATAGTGACATCTTCATCTGCTTCCAAAGCTCTCAATTGTAATGCAGAGACTCACACCTCAAACCAAATTGCTGGGGTTTTAGAGAAAAGAAAATATGAAGACCATACAGAGATTTATAAAAACAGAAACTCTTGTTTGCTTGAATTTAATAACGATGGCATTGAAAGCCAGGAAGCTACTCATTTCACAGCTTCAGAAATACACACATGTATAAGCATACTAGATCAAACTGAGCAGAAAGACTGCGTGCGATACCCTTTGAAGAGTCTTGACACAGCTGCTGAATCCAATTATCTGGGGAGAATAAGAAAACCCAAATCAGAATCAGGCACATCAAATTATCTTTACACACCCAGACAACTCGGCCAGAGCTACCAATTTCCTCTCAGCAGCAAAACCTGCAGAAGCATGATCAAACGAGCAAATAGTTTTTCTGAGAGAAAGTCAACATATTTAATATCATCACACACACATAAGAAAGACTCGTTTTCTCAGGAAACAGGAAATACATGTTATCAAAAACGAGATGTTTCTAATCAATTACTGAAAAGCCACTGCGCATCAGGTACAGGTTCCTCCAAATCTAATTTGAGCAGAGCAAGCTCTGTAGAAGAAACCAAACACTTGAGAAGACACAAGCACTTAGAGATACAGATAAATCGTGGTAAATCCTGTAGCATACAAAATACTGGCTCGCACACAACCACAAATACGAGGGATAATGTAGTGATTGAAAAGGCTGCCCTTGACTTGCCACAAACTGCTTCTCCACAAGACCAGTACAGTCATCTCAACCATGAACCACCTGGAGCCATGGGTGATTGGATGGCCAAATGTTTAGTTAACAAAGCAGATGAACAATCAAAGCAAATAAATTTTGCCGAGTCACATCAGCAGGATGATTCCCTACCAAGAAAGCCATCTGTTTCTGAGGCAAGAAAAAGTGAGCAAGAGATAATCTCGCCTCCTGCTTTAACTGGATTTATACGTGAGTACAAGTCAAATTATTTGTAAAGTGCAGTAGGTAAAATAAAAATATACATTTATAAACTGAAAAAGTATTTCTCTATCTATTATTAGTAACAGACATGACATGAGCAACATATGAAATAATTAATACAAAATATAAAATGAGATGATTTATGAGGTAGCAGAACTGAAGATTTTGAGGTTATCTTTAGGAGGGATGAGGTTGGACAAGATGATGAACAGACAGAGGATCAGAGGGACAGCTCATATTACACAGAGAGGTCAGAGAGGTCAGACTGAGATGCTTTGGACATGAGTAGGAGCTGGATGGGGAAAAAAGGATTCAAGAAATTTGGCACATTTTCATCTTTCATTTTGATCTCTAACCCCAACCCCCTTCATCTGTTTCTGAGAATGAATCTCAGGCTGAAAATAAATCATCCACAGAGAGAGTTTCTGTAAACCTGACAGTACATGATATTAGACTGGCTACTAAAACAAGCAGACTTATTTGCTAGTGAGGTATACAGAAAAAAATGTGTCTTATCAGGCTGCACACATGCACGTTTCCTCATAAGGAGATAAAGCAGGGTATATGACATGTATTTGCTCCTTATTACTGCTGGATTAACCACACTACACTGACATGCGATCAAGTAAACATGTGTTAAAGAAATGGCACACATGTAAACCGGATACAATAAACATGCAATTTGAATGCTATAGAATGTTCTAGAGTACTGTGTATCCATCTAGGACTGTAGGAAAGAGTCTTGTCAGCATATGAATGTGTTTGGACAAACTGCCCACACTTTATACTGTACTAAGAAGAACATCTATTGTCATTAACATTCCACTGTTCTGTCGTTCATTCTTAGCTCCCCGCTAGTACTTTCTATGACTTAGTTGCAAAGGGAAAGTGGTACCTTAATGGTTAAGGCATTAGACTTATACCAGAAAGACCGGGATTCGATCTCCAGCTCTGCCAAGCAACCATGGTGGACTCCTGAGCAAGGCTCTCAGCCCCCAATTGCTCGCCTCACAACAAGAAGGTCCCGAGTTTGAATGCCGGGATCTTTCTGTGCGGAGTTTGCATGTTCTCCCTGCGCTTGCATTTGTTTCCTATGGGTACTCCGGTTTCCTCCCACAGTCCAAAACATGCAGATTAGGTTGATTTGTGATTCTAAATTGTCCATAGGAGTGAATGTGTGTGAATGGTTGTTTGTCTATGTGTTGCCCGGAGATGGCGACCTGTCTAGGGTGTGCCCCTCTCGCCAGTGGGATAGGCGCAATGGCCCCGAATTTGGGGAAAAGCGGGTGAGAAGGTGAATGAATGAATATGTAACATACTGTATATTCTGTATTATGATGCTTAAAATAATACTTTCTCCACAATCTTTTTAGATAAATACTGTTCCAGAATTGTATTAAAAATAAACACTATGGACTCAAACCAGTAGCATAGACCATCGCTTACAATAGAGAAAAACAAAGACAGCTTGAAACATACACACATACTAAACAAGGAGAACTTGAATACAAGATATTAATATTACAGGACAGGGGCAAAACACATGCACCAAGATACAGTCAACGCACATAGACTAGAGAACAGAAATAACAGGGTGCCCTCTGGTGGCCGGGCAGGGGGAGGCACCACACACAACAGATATATTTTTTATATTTTAAAAAACCTAAATAGCTCTCTACGCATGCGCGCTGCATCATTCTCCCTAGTCACCTTAGCAACGGGAAAGAGGGCGGTAGAAACGGGCAGAAAGGACGGGTTAACGATTTACGCAATCTCTTTCAAACATTGCTCTTTATTAAGTAACTCCAGGACCGAATAAACAGCCATTGATTGGGTTTTTTCTACAGAAAAATCTGCGGAGAATCCCAACTGGTGAGTTTAAATGGCTTAAATCTTAAATCGTTTACTGAACCGCGAGATTGAATGAAGAAGATGAAAAACACAATGGACGTCCATCCACCGTCACGAGGTTTAGGGATGCTCACATTTCTATTCAGTGTTTCAAAGCTTAAGGTTCGACGTTTTGAAATAATATATGGTGTTTTTGTGTACGTTTATTATTTCCTGCTAATTTAGGCAGCGTGAAGGTAGGACGCCTCCACAGGGATGCGGTGGCAGTAGACTCATTACTCCTATTTTTACCTGTTTGTGACTTTCTTATAAAATGATTGAATGATATAAAATTCCAATACAGTCAATAACATGTGTTTTTGTTTTTTTAAAGCAGAATTTGAGTGTATAAAGAAAATATAACGTAATATTATATAATTATAATCTATTATTAAATCCACAATTATAGCTGAGAGATATCAACTCTTTCTGTGTCTATAAAGATGATAAATTGTTGTGGAATACACATGCATTGTACCAATAGTTTGTTGATTTGATCATTAAGGGACATAAGGGATAGACTGGCAACTCTCTAACTAACTATTGCCATTTTAGAGAGCTGGATTAGGCTCCAACCGAATTAGAAAAATAAAGGGGTATAGAAGATGAATGAGTGAAGGATGTAGAGTCAATCCAACAATGAAACCATTCTCCAACATGCTTCAAGTCTATTTTCATACATCAAGGAAGTAGGTGACCTCTGTGATTTGGCTGCATTCCCAAAAAACTTGCCCTAGATTGGTGTAAATCCAGGGTATTGTATTCCATTTGTGCAGTGTAACCTTCTCCTCCGTTATATTCCACCAGCACTATCTACTTCAGACAGATATCTACTCTAAATATATTACCTAAGACTATTCAAGCTAGACGAATAACATGCCTATATTAACTGACTATTCATATCTGAATTGCTGATGTCTCAGTCTTAACTTACCTTCTCTTGTTGAAGACATGTCAGAAATCGTGCCTCCAGAAGTAAAACCCAAACCTGCCGTCCCTGCCAAGCCATCTCATGTGGCACTGCCCACCAGCACCCCCCCTCCACCCCCCCAAGGTTCAGGGACAGGAGGTCAAGGGTCAGGGGGCGGCTCAACATTGCTGGGATATGTTGGCATAGACACTATTATTGAACAGATGAGGAAGAAGACAATGAAGACTGGCTTTGATTTTAACATCATGGTTGTAGGTTTGTGAAAATATTGAGTTAAGAATTTAAGAGTTTTTTTAATAGGTTTCATAGGTTTCCCACTAATCCCAACATAATACTTTCCTATAAATGAGATAAACGTTTATCCTATGACTTGTTCCACAGTTCTAATGTTAATTGTTTTTCTCTAGGTCAAAGTGGCTTGGGGAAATCCACCATGGTGAATACTTTATTTAAGTCTCAAGTGAGCAGGCGGAGCTCTGGCTGGAGTCGTGATGAGAAGATCCCCAAAAGCGTAGAGATTAAATCTGTTTCACATGGTAAGATTGAAAAGAGCTGATGGTTTTCATCCAAACAAGTCTAAATCTTTTCTTAGCTATTATTTTGGTGGAATTCCTTCAGGTTTTTGAGCGCACCACATAACACGATCCTTTATCCTTACATTGACTATAGTAATATGCTGCAGATATTAAATAAATCTGATAGAATTGGATATTTCCTATCTTCTTCAGCAGCCATTTAATATAGTGTACCTCAGGGCCTTATTTTGGATCTTATCCTTTTTTTGTGTAACATAATTCTCTTTGGGTCTGTCCTTAAATATGCTAATTACAGACAGTCAAATGTGTCATTGAAACCAGGGATAATTATGGTAAATAGTCCCAATATAAACTACGCTATGTCATAACAATATTCTTGGTTCCTACGGGTCCTGGAATTTATTTAGAAATGCAAAACAAAACATAAAATGTAATATAGTAGCCCAAGTAATGTCTACAATAAAACTTCATTTCACAGTACTCACACCTTGATATGTTTCACTGGGCGATAAGTTCCTAATGTTCTCTTTGTCTTGAACTTTAATTCATGGAAACAATCACTCTTTGTCTTTAAGGATGTTAAAAGAGTCACAGTCGGCTTGGTGTGTCCTCTGAGCAAAGGCACAGGCATGATATTAAATACCCTTTGGGTGCTAGTGTTTGTGCACAGCTAGAAAGCAGTAAACAGTGGCATTTGACCTCAAATCTGCTAAGACTGTTTTTTTCACACTGTTGTTTAAGCTTAACTTTTAAGTGTGTCGAACATGTAGACGGATATAGTATGTCAGTGTTGGCTTTCAATGAAGAAAAATCCCCCTTTTCCATATTTGAAAGATTTTTTCTATTGTCAGCTGCGTCTTTATGAATACTTTTTTTGTATCTATGTTACCACTGCTTTGCATTTTTTCCCTTCAATCTCTTGAAAACTCTAAAGGTTCTTAAACTTGTGACAGGAAACTATGTTTAGTTCAATTGTGAATTGATACAAATAGATGATGATGTATATGAATCCATTGAAATTTATTCATTCACCACATTTCTATATAACAGAATTGACAGAAAGTATGTTTTCAAAAATATATTTATTGTCATTTAAAATGACAAGTTTAGGGCCTTTTATTTGTTTATAGTGTTTGTGTTTATTAAATATTTGGTTTTTATAAAATGTATAAAAATATAAATAAATAAACAGCTACCCAAATAAGCCTTATTTTTTACTCTTTGACATGCAAGCCAATAGCAATTTTCTCTTTTGCAATTTCTCCGGCATTATAATTAAAAATCATGATTTGCGTGATTTGTGTGGTTACAGTTATATATCTGTTTTTCATGCATGATTTTGTGATTTTAATTTATTGACAACAGTCTCTTTTATACTGTAGTGATAGAAGAAGGTGGTGTGAAGATGAAACTGACTGTAATTGATACACCTGGATTTGGGGACCAGATCAATAATGAAAACTGGTGATTAAGGAGGTTTTTCTAGATTGGATTTATTTATACTTTGTCAGTATATCATGTTGTCATTATTGTCATCTTTAAAATACATGCCATTCAGTGAATGAATGCATGTTTGTTGTGTTTGCAGTTGGGAACCAATATCTAAATATATCAATGAGCAGTATGAAAAGTTTCTAAAAGAAGAAGTTAACATTGCCCGTAAAAAACGGATTCCGGACACCCGAGTGCACTGCTGCTTGTACTTCATATCTCCAACTGGACACTCGTAGGCACAAATATATTATATCCTAAACATCACATTATTCCTTTTTACATGGCACATTATTCATGTTAAATGGCTACTAATGACTTTAATGGCTTTTACTGAATAATGTAGGTTATACAAATCCATAGAGTAATTCTACACTCTATAGAGCCTCCGTTTAAAGTAATGCTGTTTGCTTGGACCAGCCAGCAAATCTAATGTGTCTGAATGGTTGTATGTGTTATATTAATAATATCAGTCTCATTTGTCTCTTTGCTGCAGTGATCTTTCTGCACTTCAGTCTACTAAAAGCCCACCCTGCCCCCAACACTACTTAGTATTTTTTTTCTCTGACCTTCTGCCTCTCTATCTATTCCTTTCTTCCACTGTGTCAGACTGCGACAGCTGGATATTGAATTCATGAAGCATTTGAGTCGAACCGTTAACATTATTCCGGTCATTGCCAAAGCGGATACTCTCACTCCTGAGGAAAAAACAGAGTTCAAGCAGAGGGTAAGTAAAAGTAAATAAATAGATGGACGGACAGACAGACAAATGGATGATGGATGGATGGATGGATGGATGGATGGATGGATTTTATCATTTTAAAGAATTATTTGTGCTGTAATATGTTTGTTTACTGTAGAATTACTGATAGTTTTACCTTCATTGCAAATAAATGTTGCCAAATATCAACCATCATGGCAACCCTGTGTTGAAAGTAAGATCTATGAAAACAGGGTTTGCCAATGTTTGCTTGGTAAATGTCAGACAGCTAGCAGTGACACCTAGCAATGTGATAACTATTAAATGCAAGACTTTATTATTGGAATCAGTGCCAGATCTCACCAAAGTGACTGTGTAGACTAGCTTAATGCCTTTTACAACTGTATAAGGAATTTCGATTAGGATGTTTAGAAAACATATAGACATGATGGTTATTAAATAAAAAAAACAATGAAAAAATATTATCAAATAATTACAATTTAAAATATTTACAGGGATTCTCCATTTATATTTTCTTTTTGAGTGGAAGAGGCAGAGTTTTAGTGCATATTTTATGTGTATCTCCCAAGCTACATCTCTCTCTCTGCCTTTGGTTTGCTTGACTGATGACTGAACATCCTCAGCTGTAGTTATTGCAGTAGATAAACTACTGCATTCATTTTCATCAAACTGACGGCAGTAAAAAATACCAATATAACAGAATTGCTAGCAGGTTGAGGATCTCTGAACACTACATCTGTTTACCTGTCTGTTTACCTGTCTGTCTACCTGTCTGTCTGTCTGTCTGTCTGTGTCTGTCTGTCTGTCTATCTATAATGGAGAGGTGGGTTAGTAGATTTGATGTCCCGGTTAATTAAAACTGGTTAAACCTCATTGTTTAAAATTTTTTATATGTCTAGGTGAGGAAGGAGCTGGAAATTTGTGGAATCGAATTCTATCCACAAAAAGAGTTTGATGAAGACCAGGAAGACAAAGCTGAAAATGATAAAATCAGGGTAAACTACAAGTTAATACTGTGATACCTTTCAAAAATTCGAATATCAAGAAACTCTGTCATTTTAACTTATAGAGCATATTTATTTATTTAATTTATCTTTACACATATACAATGAATGAATCCATGTTTTACTATAGAATTGTTCATTAAATCTGTGTGTGTTATAGGAGATGATGCCTTTTGCAGTAGTAGGAAGTGACAAAGAATATCAAGTCAACGGAAAACGGATTCTGGGCAGAAAAACTGCTTGGGGAATAGTAGAAGGTGTTACACTCTTTGTTACATTCTTTGTCCTTTTATTTACAGTAGATAGGGATACGTTGTCTAGCGTTGTCTAATAAGTAGAACTAATTAATTCATTCATTTATTCATCTTACCCACCTAATTCGGGGTCACAGGGGACTATCCCAGCACACATAGGGCGAGAGGCGGGGGTACACCCTGGACTGGTCGCCAGTCCATCTCAGGGCAACACATAGACAAACAACCATTCACACACACATTCACTCCTATAGACAATTTACAATCACCAATCAACCTAATCTGCATGTTTTTTGGACTGTGGGAGGAAACCCACGCAAGCGCGGGGAGAACATGCAAACTCTGCACAGAAAGATCTTGGCCCGGGACCTTATTTAGTTATTTAACTTGGTGTACAGATGCATTTAAGCAAATTAAATCATGGAATCACATGTAAACACAAAAAAAAAAATCACATGTACACACTAAATACTTTGTAACGCAGTGTTTTTAAAAACAAAATACTTATTTAAACTTTTTGAGTCATATTATTATTTTTCAGTACTTCTACTTGTATTTGAGTAAAATAAAGCAGAAAGAGAGGGGGACTAACTGTATTTCTTATTTTAGCATGTGGCCTTTTTAGGGCATCATTGATCCATTTTCCTCATGTATACTTCCTCCTGTATGCCACTTTCATAGCCACTTAATCAGTGGTCTTTAGATTGTTTTACAAGCTTTTCAGATTTTTTGTTTTAAACATACAATTCCTTGTGTTGTTCTTCCATCAGTTGAAAACGCAAATCACTGTGAATTCTCTCAACTACGGGATTTTCTGATCAGGTAAAGATACATAGCATATTTGTTTTGGTTTCTGTTATCATTTTCAGTATTCATATGAGAAATCGTCAAGAACTAAAATGCATTGATTCTGTTGTAAGGAAATAATGAATAATAGGTTGGTGAGATGTATTTCCACTTCATCCTTTATTTTTCCTTAATAATTATTAATTCCTGATTAATATATGGATTTGCTTTATAGGTCTCACCTTCAAGACCTAAAAGAGGTCACGCATAACATTCACTATGAAACATACCGGGCCAAAAGACTCAACGACAATGGAGGACTCCATCCCATTTCAACCAGCAATGGCACACAGGAAAGTAACCTGTAGGAGTAAAACACTGAACAATGAACCGATTGAAAAACATAATAAAAGACTAATAGGGATTAATATTTTTGTGAATAAATACATTAGTACATTGTTGTGAAGTTCTTAAAGCTTTTTAATCATCTGACCATCTTTTAACCATGTTTCTTCATTTGCAAAATATTTAATGACAGCACATCAAGCTCTAGATTTTATACTTCCGTAGGACAAAAAGTCAGCTGGATAACATCACTGAATCAAACGCACACAATACCTAGAATTTATATCAGTCTTTTTGGGAAGTCTCCTTCTGGAACACTTTTGTCTAATAGTCTTTATTCGCCTGCCAAAACCATTCAGGACTTTTTTAAACCAGCCTTAATGGTAAAATATTGATCAAATAACTATTTATTGATTCCTGACCACACTGCAGCGTTTACCATTGGCTGCATTTTTACGTATCCAGATCAGTGATTTTTTTAGACACCAATACAAAAGTTTCTCTGTATCCAGATTAGTATTGATTCAATGTCTACTACCAACGTTTTTGAAAGGTTACAACATGCATTTTTGTAAATTTGTTTTTAGACCATTCGAACCCGAGTGTGTTTGTGAGAGTGAATGTGCCTTTACAGTAAATATTTTAGATGAATCTTTTCAGTGTTCAAATAATTCAATTATACACATTTCTTAAAATGGAAAAATAGTTTCAGCCGTGCCATTGTTGTTATTGGTGTGCATGTATATGCAGTCAATTTGCGTAGAGTCTAAAAGTGATATTTTAGTCAAAGCACACACGTTTAAGAAAAACTGAACTGTAACATACCTCAGACCATCATTTGCATTCTGTTTATTTCCAGAATATTTTTATTTATTTATTAAGGGTTATTTGTTTTTTTCCTCATTAATGCTTTTTGTGAGATAATAAATGACAGGGATAATATTCATGCTGATGAGTTTTAAGTGTTATTTATTTCATAGTTGAATAAACCTGTTTTTTTCCATCACTTTTTAGTTTCCTTTGTCTTTTCTATGACTATGTATCTATGTATTTATTATTTTTCATGACTTTCATAACAAATGTCAGTTTATATAATAATAAAACATCATCTTTTAAAGCTGCTGTTTCCTTGCTTAGGTTTTAATATGCCGCTTATGGAAAGGTATATTTTTATATTTATATTCTATATACTATATTCTTTTTTTAAATGTAGGAGGACAACATCATTGTCTTCACTTTATGTTCTCAATCTGCAAAATGAATAACAGTAAGGGAGTGATGGCCATTATTCTTATTTAACACCACCAGGGTTCTTAGAGGTGGCAAATTAACCATCACTCAATTAACCACCTCACAAGACTGAGGCTAAATAACTAACCATTTATTATCATTACTGAACCATATAGCTAAAGCATTTTAACAGGCATTCAATAGTGTTTAATGAAAACGTCAGGGATTTCACAAAAGACAGTGTTCATGGATCTCATATTACATCATGCTCATATGGTTCTATCTGTCTCTTCTTTATCCTTCTGTTAGGATCGCCTGTTGTCGTCAAAGCTGAGGCTATTTATCTTTAAGGTCATTTAGAACATACAATAAGTTGACCCAAGAGCAACTGATTAAATATGTTTAATTAATAAAGATTTAAAAAAAGTAAATAAATAAATAAATAAATACCAGTCATTTGGAATTGGAATTTTTTTTTATTTAATTTACCGCATGGATCATAAATGCAATCCTTAATCCTCTACTGAATCTCGCCATCAGGGGGCAACTTGAGACAAGATATACAACAATGAATCTGTTTCGAATGTCCAGGCGGTGGCACATGGCCCTTCACGGGAAACCCTGTGAGACCGGCTTCTGACTACAGCTGACGGAATGTTGGTGGAGATAAGCTTGGCGTAGTGGTTAGCACAATCGCCTCACAACAAAAAGGTCCCGGGTTCGACGCCAGGAATCTTTCTGTGCTGAGTTTGCATGAGACTCCGCGCACTTGCGTGGGTTTCCTCCGTGTACTCCGGTTTCTGCCCACATTCCAAAAACATGTACATTAGGTTGATTGGTGATTCTGATCTATGCAGTTGATTTACTTAACTATATTATTTCCTGTCAAATCTGCACTATCCACTTCTCCATCAGTATCTGACAAGAAAAAAGACCTCATCAGACCAAACGTTAAACGGCAAGCTGTCCATGGATGCAGACAATACCTCCTATGATAATGGTTCAGTAAAGGGAAGAAGATGTGAGAGCATCTTCTCCTCATCTTCTTCAGGGTCTCCAGCCACCAGCCAGGAGTGTAAAAGAGGGCTTTCTCTGCCTCATTGAGGAAGATGATAGTCAGTCAGACAGAGCAAGATGAGACAAAAAACAAAGTGAATGTGTATATGGAGAATGAGAAGAAAGAGAGATGCAACGTATATTGCATGACAGATGGCAAAAGTGATTCATGGTAATTTAGTAAGCAATACTGAACTTCAAATAGTTCCTCTTGCTGTAGCATTCAGCCCTGTAAGTGGAACTATTTGAAGTTCTGTTAATGTTCATGCAGAAGCTCTTGGGCAAAAAAAATTATTGTCAGTGTAAATGCACTGTTCTATAAATAATAGAATGATTGGTTATGTTTTAGGCTCGCAAGCAAGAATGCTTGACACTGTACTGAGCTTTAAATACATTACAATACTATTTTGTTTAAATAGTGATTGTTGCCATAATTTCAGAATTTATGATTGAGTTTAAATCTCAGTACAGTCAGGACTTAAATTTACAGTCAGAAAACTGTAGGAGAAAGAATACATAAGCCATCTTTAAAATACTAGTTTAAAAATAGAGATTCTGCTGAGTCAAGCCAAATAATTGTTCTACTCTTTTAGTCATGTAGCATATAAAACTGAAATTTTATTTACTCAAAAGGTTTACTTAGTTTCTGGGAAATTACAGAGGTAATAGTGTTTTTATCCCTTTTGACTTCTTTCATTGTATCTATAGGTCATATATGATATGTGTACATGTTTATTTAGTGTAAACCAAACGCAGAGCTTTCTTATAACAGGAACCAGCACAACTTTTGGCAAAAAAAGATCCTTGTCATCGGTTGAGGGTAAAAATTTATGGAAAGATGGCGCAATCAAGGAGGTGACAGATATGAAAGAATCAGGGTAGAGGACTGCAGTTGGAGGTGCAACTGGAATCGAAGATCACAGCCAATGCAGGAAGCTGTCTGAAACTGGAAAAGGTTTGTTTGATATCTTTGATGAGGATTTGAGGTATTAAATGCAATTTGTTCATTGAAGAGTGTCTGCGTGTTCTGCAACTGACTATGTTTGACCACAACTTACAAGAGCTAAGGATCGAATGGAGAAGATTGACGCTACCAAACAACCAAAATCAGTTCACATGCTACAGGTGTGTCATTAGGAACGAGCAGGTCTGGAGACTGAAACGAGTCAAAGTCACTGGTTACTCAGGTGTCAGATTTTGTCATTGAGAATGCACTTTTCCACATATTTTGAAAATTCAATGTATTGTGCTTCACAGAATATAGACAATATTGACAGCCATACGTGTAGTACCACATTCCCAAAAAATACTGCAATTTAGCAGGAAGAGATATTGATACTTGTTCTGTCTGGTGGTGTCGGTGCATCCCTCATTACAATAACTATAATTATTACTGTTGTTTTTTATTTACAGTAGTATTTTAATGCTAACATAATGTACAATTGTTGCTGTTATACATAATAGGGATAAAAAATAATAGGGAACACATGGCTCATAAAAATAAATATAATCTAACTGTTTTTTTAATCATAACACCTGCAATCATGTGAATTATTAAAATACATTTTATGTTGTTTTCAACAGGCTGCACTGAACAACCACCAAGGCTCTTTAAAAATGAGCAGTTATTGACATTTACACAAAGAATTCTGAAACTCGAGGCAAGGGTTGGTTGGTTGGTTGGAAGCGTGTTTGAACAAGAAGCCACTTCCACCTTTTCTCAATTGTTGATCAGCCCACGTCTACAGACAGAATGGTCAATGTTCCTTTATTGGTGTCAACTCCATCAGAAATTCCACGTAACTGTCAACAGTCGTTCAAAACCTGCAACTATTCCACATCTGCCAGCAGACACTTGGATAATGCTGATTTTCTATTTCCACCAGTGAACTCTAAATCCACAGAAAATGTTACGTCATTGGGCTCAGCAACGCACCTTAGACCTATAAACCAAAAATTGGCAACTGGTTCATTGCAAAATTACACCAGTTTTGGGCAGATTGTTTTGCTGTTTATTTGTTTAAAAGATTTATTCCGCCTAATGTTTTTCAGAAATGGTCTGGAACGGTGAACTATGATAATTTTTCTGTTTTTGTTTAAAAGATTTATTCTGCCTAATGTTTTTTAGAAATGGGCTGGAATAGTGAACTAAGATGGTTTAAAGGGTAAAAAGCATTGCCTACCAATCTACATCAGGCACTTTCTGATGCTGTCTCTGTCACGCCCTACCCCTTCATCGTCACTAACCACATCACCCGCTGATTGGGGATGTGATCAATCAGGCAGGCGATGGTGCGTTATTTAAGGTGAGCGCCATCTTTTATGATTATTGTTTAGACTGTGTTTCACGGTTATGTGGATATATGTTTGTCTAATCTCAGAATTTGCTCCGATGTTCGAGTCCCCTTCTGTTCTAAGAATCTGTTTCCACGTTCGAATCCCGCGAAGATAAGTACGGTTTTCATTAGAGCAGCTTTGCTGGGCAGTGTCGTTTAATTTTTTGTTTAAATTTGATTGTACTTCTTCTTCTCCTTTCGGCTGCTCCCGTTAGGGGTCGCCACAGTGGATCACTCTTCTCCACACTACCCTGTCCGTTACATCTGCCGCTTTCACCCCAACTACCTGCATATCTTCCCTCACCACATCCATAAAACTCCTCTTTGGTCTTCCTCTTTTCCTCCTACCCGGGACCTCCATCTTCAGCATTCTTCTACCAATATACTGCATGTCCCTCCTCTGCACATGTCCAAACCATCTCAACCTAGCCTCCCTCACCTTGTCTCTAAAACATCGTACATGCGCCGTCCCTCTAATAAACCCATTTCTAATCCTGTCCATCTTTGTCACACTTGATGAAAATCAACTCCATAACATGGCCACACTGGGGTAGTACCCGCCCGCGAGAAAAGTTTTGTTTTAATTGTTCGGCTGTGCCGAACTCGCATGTCGCTCCGCAAGCTACGCCTCCAACTGCACCGCTGGGGTTCCGTATTCCATGTATGACGGGTCAACGGAGTACTGCGAGGAGTTTATTGAACAATGTCACGAATACTTCCATACTTTTCCTGAGGAGTTTTTATTTCAAGGCAGGAAGAGTGTGTTTGTTATTTTGCAGCTCGCTGGAAAAGCGCTTGCTTGGGGCGGACCATGTGGGAATTATTACCGCGAGTCAGTGAGGACGTTAATTATTTATTTTCTTTAATGACTGAGGTTTTTGGCAATCCCCAGGTGTTAGAGCCTACGTGACAGAAGGACCACAGCCCATTCAGCTCAGCCCCAGGAAGTACAAGTACAGGCAAGGAAACCTCTTCCTAGCTCTGCTCCGGTGTCAGTCCAGGAGCCACTCTCTGATCCCAAGGAGGTCTGGAGGCCTCGTTCTCTTCTGGTGGTGGTCCAGGAGCCACCCTCTGCTCCGGTGGCAGTCCAGGAGCCACCCTCTGCTCCTGTGGCAGTCCAGGAGCCACCCTCTGCTCCGTTTGCGGTCTAGGAGCCACCCTCTGTTTTGGTGGCGGTCCAGGAGCCACCCTCTTTTCCGGTGGCGGTCCAGGAGCCACCCTCTGCTCCGGTGGCGGTCCAGGAGCCACCCTCTGCTTCGGTGGCGGTCCATGAGCCACCCTCTGCTCCGGTGGCGGTTCAGGAGCCACTCTCCAATCCCGTGGAGGCCTGGAAGCCTCGTTCGGTTCTGGTGGCATCCAGGAGCCACGTTCTGTACCTGTGGAGGCTTGAAGGCCTTGTTCTGTTCCCGTAAAGTCCTGGAGGCCTTGTTCTGTGCCCATGGAGGCCTGGAAGCCTCGCCCTGACCCTATGGACTGTTCAAGGACTATGGACTGTTCATGGACCCGGACCCCCTCATGTTCCTTCTTTGTTTTTTCCTTTTAAATTGTTTTCCCAGCAGTCTCCCAGAAGTTATGTAATTTACTATTTGTTCTGTTTAGAGCCAAGCCCTCAATGTTTTGTTGTTGTGATTTACTGTCATGTCCTTGCTTCCTCGTTCTGTTTTCGCTCCCTCTTCCTGTCCTGTCGTTGCTCTCTCGCTCTGTCCTGTCCTGTCGTCGCCTCGCGGCTCTCCCACAAGGTCCCGAGGAGGTCACGGCACTCCCACCAAGCTCCGAGGAGGTTGCTTCACTCTCACCAAACTCTGAGGAGGGCGTGGTGCTTCCACCGGTCCCGGGCAGGCCTAGAGGCCTCATTCGGCTCCGGTGGTGGTCCGGGAGCCACCCTCTGCTCGGTGGCAGTCCAGGATCCACTCTCTGATCCCAAGGAGGTCTGGAGGCCTCATTCTTTTCTGGTGGCGGTCCAGGAGCCACCCTCTGCTCGGGTGGCGGTCCAGGAGCCACTCTCTGATCCCAAGGAGGTCCGGAGGCCTCATTCTGTTCCGGTGGCAGTCAGGAGCCACCCTCTGCTCTGGTGGCGGCCCAGGAGCCATTCTCTGCTCCAGTGGCGGTCCAGGAGCCACCCTCTGCTCCGATGGCGATCCAGGAGCCACTCTATGATCCCAGCGAGGCCTGGAGGCCTCGTTCTGTTCCCATGGAGGCCTGGGGGCCTTGTTCTGTTCCCATGGAGGCCTGGAGGCCTCGTTCTTTTCTGGTGGTGGTCCAGAAGCCACCCTATGCTCTGGTGGCGGTCCAGGAGCCACCCTCTGCTCCGGTGGCGGTCCAGGAGCCACTCTCTGATCCCAAGGAGGTCCGGAGGCCTCGTTCTGTTCCGGTGGCAGTCAGGAGCCACCCTCTGCTCTGGTGGCGGCCCAGGAGCCACCCTCTGCTCCCGTGGCAGTCCAGGAGCCACCCTCTGCTCCGGTGGCGATCCAGGAGCCACTCTATGATCCCAGCGAGGCCTGGAGGCCTCGTTCTGTTCCAATGGAGGCCTTGAGGCCTTGTTCTGTTCCCATGGAGGCCTGGAGGCCTCGATCTGTTCCCGTGGAGGCCTGGAGGCCTCGTTCTGTTCCCGTGGAGGCCTGTAGGCCTCGTTCTGTCCTGTCCTGTCCTGTCTTCGCTCCATCATCCTGTCTTTGCTCCCTCATCTTTGTTCTGTCCTGTCCTCGCTCCCTCGTCCTGTCCTCGCTCCTTCATCCTGTCCTCGCTCCTTTGTCCTGTCCTGTACTGTCCTCGTTCCCTGTGTTTGCTCTCTCGTCCTGTCCTGTTCTGTCTTCGCTCTCTCATCCTGTCTTGTCCTGTCCTCACTTCCCTGCCCTGTCCCGTCCTCGCTCCTTCGTCCTGTCCTGGCTCTCTCATCCTGTCCTGTCCTGTCCTTGCTCCTTCGTCCTGTCCTCGCTCCTTCGTCCTGTCCTCGTTCTCTGCCCTCGTTCTCTCTTCGTTTCTCTGCCCTCGTAAGGTGAGCGCCATTCTTACGATTATTGTGTGTGTTTGTACTGTTCGCCTACTCTCAGCATCTGTCTTTGTTTGAGTCCCCGTCAGATCTCAGAAGTGGTTTCTATATTCAAGTCTGAGAAAGATAAGTACGGGTTTCATTAGAGCAGATTTGCTGTGCGGTTTCGTTTTGTTTGTTTTTGTTTAGTTATAGAGTTGTTTGTACTTACTCATAAATAAAGGTGTGTTCTGAAACGTCTGACTCCTGGTGATATCTGTAACAAGTTTACTATGATCATGTTCAACCATATTGGAAATGAGCTTGCCACATAGATGAACAACCACACAAACACAGACTCACTCCTATGGCCAATTTAAAATTACTAATCAACCTAATGTACATTATTTGGATTGTAAAAGGAAACCGGAGTACCCAGAGAAAAACCAACAAGCATAGTGAAAACATGTAAGCTCCACCTAGAAAGACAGCCTACCCAAGAATGGAACCCAGGGCCTTTTTGTTGTATATAGGTATACATGATAACATCTAATGAGAGATGTTTTTTTTTGTTTTTTTTTTTAGTTTATACATTTGCTGGTCATATAATTAGAATATCTTCAAAATTTCATTTAAAATTTGAAATGTTTGCATTCATACCACATGGACTGATATATTTCAAGTGTTTATTTCTTTTAATTTTGATGAATATAACTGACAAATAATGAAAATTCCAAATTCAGTATCTCAGAAAAGTAGAATATTACTTAAGAAGAATACAAAGATGGGATTTTTAGAAATCATGCCCAAATGAAAAGTATGAACATAAAAAATATGAGCATGTACAGCACTGAATACTTAGATGGGGCTCATTTTGCCTGAATTATTGTTGCAATAGAATAGTGTGGCATTGCTAAGGTGTTATGAGAGTCCAGGTTGCTTTGATAGTGGCCTTCAGCTGTTGGGTCTGCCATATCGCATCTTCATCTTCACAATAACTCATAGATTTTCTATGTGGTGCAGGGGTCGAAAAACCACAGCCCGTTGGGCTTTTTAAACTGGCCCGCCAAACTTGTCCAAGTTAAATTGTAGATCCTTCAGCTGCTCCCGTTAGGGGTCGACACAGCAGCTCACTGTGATCCACACATTAGATTTGGCCCTTCCTAAAACAACCTAAGCCCGGTTAAAATGGGAAGGTTGCGTCAGGCTGGGATTCCGCCTAATGTACATGCTTTTGGACAGTGGGAGGAACCCACGCAAACTCAGGAAGAACAAGCAAACTCTGCACAGAAGGAACCCCGACTCTGGAATTGAACCCAGGACCTTCTTGTTGTGAGGCGACCGTGCTATCCACCATGCCACCCCGCCGCCGTCCAAGATATATATTATATATATTATTTTATTACATTTTATTATAATTAAACGTCTTTCATTTTACCTTGCTCTGTAATACCTGTGTTTCTCCGGAAGATGGTGCATAAATTTGTTATTGTTTACTTCACTTTTTCGTTTTTGAACTGAAAAAAAATTTGTTTTTTTTCATAGACAAATTGAAATTCAAGAGTCACGATCTTAATGGAATTCAAATTAATAACGGCTGGTATGCTTTTCTCAGAAATTGCATTTTTAAAAGAATGAATGCTTGAGGGAGCAGCATGGTGGCGTAGTGGTTAACTCGGTCACCTCACGACATATTGGACCAGCATCGCATGGTTGTCTGTAGGATGGCTTTGGAGGTTAGGAAGAAGAGGAAGAGAGAGAGGACAGAAAAGAGAATAAGATGGTGGAAGCTGAAGGAGAAAGACTTTAGGGTGAGTTTCAGAGAGGAGGTCAGTCAGGGTCTTGGTGGGTGTGAAGAGTTGTTGAATGATAAGGCAACGACTGCAGAATTGATAAGGGAGACAGCTAGGAATGTACTTAGTGTGACATCTGGAAAGGGAAAGGAAGAAAAAGAGACATGGTGGAATGAGGAAGTGCAGGAAAGTAAAAGGAGAAAGAGGTTGTGAAACAGAATTTGGTTCGGCAGAGACATGAGAAAAGGAGGCAGGAGTATAAGAAGATGAGGCAGCAGGTGAAGAGGGAGGTGGCAAAAGCTAAGGAAAAGCATTTGAGGAGCTGTATGAGAAGTTGGACACTAAGGAAGGAAAAGGATTTTTACCGGTTGGCCAGGCAGAGAGACAGAGGAAGGATGTACTGCAAGTTAGTGCAATAAAGGATACAGATGGAAATGTTTTGGCTAGTGAGGAGAGTGTGTTGAGAAGGTGGAGAGAGTATTTTGAGCA
>JAOTRA010000020.1:3421664-3443300 GCA_026260255.1 Pseudolaguvia tuberculata
ATAATGACAGCATGGTTGCATAGTAGTTAGCATGGTCGCTTCCAAGCAACATGGAGATGGCTTAGCGGTAGTTGTTAGACTAATTCCAGAAAGACCGGGATTCGATTCCTAACATCACCAAGTCACCATTGTGGGCCCATCGGCAAGGCCTTTAATTGCTCAGTTGTGTGAAAGTGGTGAATGTAAGTTGCTCTGGATAAGGGTGTCTGCCAAAAGCTGTGTAAAGGTACTGCGTTAGATTTCTGGACAGTTTGCATGTTCTTTCACTTGAATGGGTTGTTTGTTCCTGCGGTAGACTGGCAACTTGTACAGGGTGTACCCTTTTACTTGCATTTCCTCCTATGCAAGCTGGGATCACCTTCAAAAGACCCTACTGACACTGAAATAAGGAAGAAGCGGGTTAGAAGATGAAATTTGAATACATTTGTATGTCTTCAGTTGCCAACTTATGTCCACTAACACTGTGTGACTGTTATATCCTTGATAGAATTTGTTTTAGGTGTTTACTTTTTGTTACTTCATCACAACAAAAATACTTGCAAGCAAATTATTTCTATATCATTCCTTGACCACTTACCAATTCCTACATGGTATTGTTAATATTTGCGTTGTGTCTGGAAGAGGAACTGGAGTTGAAGATGTTGAGATTTTCATTGGGAGTGGCGAGAATGGACAGGATTAGAAATGAGTTTATTAGAGGGACGGTTCATGTAGGATGTTTTGGTAAGGGAGGGAGGTTGAAATGGTTTGGACATGTGCAGAGGAGGGACATGCTGTATATTTGTAGAAGAATGCTGAGGATGGAGGTGCTGGGTAGGAGAAAAAGAGGACTAACAAGTACCAAGGTTTATGGATGTGGTGAGGGAAGACATGAAAAAGGCAGCTGTAGAGGACAGGGTGGTGTGGGGAAAAGTGACCCGCTTTGGCGACCCCTAACAGGAACAGCCAAAAGGAGTTGTTGTCAATACCATGCACAAAATGGTCCTTAGCTAGTTTAAGGATTTTGTCAAAGCACAACCAAACTTTAAATTTATTTGCCAAGGGATAGGATGTAGGAAAATGACATGACTGTCAAAGGTGGTAAAACTAAGTGTTACAAATTGCAGATTGATGCAGCCACACAAGACAAGCCTGGAGTAAAAGCAGAACACACGCTAACACTCGAACGGAAGTCATGAGATCTGTACATGAGAAACTAGCGGGACGTCACATGGATAGTATGGCACTCTGTGTAACGTTGGGCAAAAAATGTTACAAACCTGCGTTTTTGGAGGTGGGCATGTATAGGACCTTTTTGGCATGCTCCCTCTAATGTTAAAAGGGAGCAGTGCAGCTTTCTATCAGTGTTCTTGCTAAAAATGGTACAATCCGTGTTTAGCTGTAATTTTCCACTCTCTTTGTACAGCAGTGGAGGAGGGGAATTATTTCCACTCTTAACAGAACTACAACGAAATACTTGTAATGCATGTTTTATTCTTAATCATACATACCATATGAAGAGCCACTTAAACCAGAGAAAAACTATTTGTATCAGCAGATTTAATGTCTTGCTGTTTTTTATATGGGATGGGAATTATCATAAACTTGTTTTGGCTGATCATTCATGACTTCTAAGTTTTAGCCCACGTCTCTGGTTAATATGGCTCATTTTTCCTTTGTCAAGCAAGCTTTCCCTATGGTCTCTTTCAGGCATTACAGGAAAAGCTTGTATTTGCTCTGCTTTGTCTTGCGTCACTATTTCTGGGATTGTACAATTAAAAATTTGTTCTTTTTCCTCCAAATTGTTTAAAAGTGCATTTTAGGATATTTATGCTTTACAAACATATAGTTTACTGTAAATACAATAGGACTTTTATTTTTTAAAAAAAATCTACACTTCTAGTTTATTATATAATTTAAAAATGTGTATATGTATAATGAGTCCAAAAAGGACCAAGGATATATATGTATGTATATATGCTTTATTTCTGTCATGCTCCCTCTGGCGTGGGAACTGAGCTGAACAGCTAAACACCCCTATTGTTAAAATGGTACAATCTGTGCCTAGCTGTAATTTTCCACTCTTCTTGTGCAGCTGTGGGGGATGGGGTTAGTTTTAAGCTTTTGCAATTATTTTTTGTTGTAATTACTAAATATTTATTTAATTTTTAAACCATTTTACACGTTTTTCTTTTGTTTTTTGTTTTTTTTTGTATGTATGTTTAAAAAAAAATTGTGGAAATTTGTAGTGAAATTTTGTTTAACCTGATGTAGTGTTGTAGCTGTGTGACAAGTGACCCTGTTAATTATGACACCCGAACACAATATGCTACACCCAAAAGCATATGGTGACTGTTGCTTGTCTAGTGCTCCTGCCTCTCTGGTTCTGTGCGTGAGCGCTACGTTCTTCAGTTAATATGGTAGCTTGCTTCTGAATTGGTTGCTCTTTAGATGAACAAGACAAGTTAACAGGTTTATCTTTAGCATTCTGTTGCTTTTCTTGAATGAACATTTTGTATGAGTGGAAAATTAAATTAAATTACAAGATTATATAAATTACAATTCTTTAAGGATGTGGACATCCTTGTGTACTCTTAGCATGTTTCAATTTTTTGTTTATAAAAACAGGATGTTTTATTACATTTTAAAAAATATTTTTGCTGTACGATTAGAAGATGGGTTGATTTTTATTTTATTACATTACATATGATCAGTTTTACCTGGAAAGGAGTATTTTGCTCCCTCGTGTGCTGAATCGCACAACAGAACACCCCTCTACGTTGTAAAATGGTACAGGCTCTGTCTGGTTGTAGTTTTGCACAGCTGTGGGGGAGGGGACTGCTTGCTCTTCACCATTTTGTCATAGATTACTGATTTCTGTGTAGAGCCATTAGACTGTTGCAGAGTCTTGACGGGTTTTATGAGACACTGGTTTCCTTGAACTGCAGGGTCTCTTATATGAACTTGTTGTGCAGTATTTGTGTTGTCACCAACACAAATACTGTGTAGTGGTAGTCATGTCTGATTATGATCTGCTCCACCCACTGACATACATTGTGCTTAGTTCCCACCCCCCCAAATTGTTCTCATGTGTCTGTGAGCAAATGGCTGAAGGAAAAATGCACACTGCAAAACTAAAGTATTTTATATATTCTGTTTTTGTTTTAGCAGGATAATAATGTATTTTTTACTTTTATTATTCTTGGTTCTTTGACCTCAAAAGTTGATGTGCTGCACTAAATTACCACACAGGATAAACAGACAGCTGTTAATTATTTAATTATAAGCTAGCAGCCCATCCTGTCAAGCTCCCTCTGCTGTTGAGTGCAGAAAAAAAAAACCCCGTGCCATTGTGCTAATGGTATGATCTCAGGCGAGCTGTAATTTTCCACTCTCCTGTTTATAGTAGAGTTGGGGGAAGGGGCAGTGACAATGTGGTCAATTGTTGATTTTATAATTTCCACATAAATGTCGTCTTTTTTGCCAAGTAAGATATAATCTTGTTTCTACACATTTTTATGGAACAAGAATTTCCCTCTAGTGGTGAGCCCTCTTTCCTTTGTGCTGTACTTAAGATGTAACTGTTGTCCCCTTGACGCTGTCTCAAGGTGAAGGTCCCCAGTATCTTGGCCTTGCTTGTTCAGAACTGCTTCCTTACTCCAATTGTTTTTTCTTGTTTAAAAAAAAAGGAGAGAAATGAATGCATCACAATCGTCGCATAAATGAAGCTGTATTTCTGTAAAATCTCCTAGATAAATAATTTTAATGTTTAAATAGACTTGTTTTGTGTACAATATACAGTGGGTACAGAAAGTATTCAGAAACCTTTTTCACTGTTATATTGCATCCATTTGCTAAAATCATTTGTTAAATTTTTCATTAATGTACACACAGCACACCCATATTGACAGTAAAACAAAACAAATTGTTGACATATTTCCTGATTCTATTTAAAAAGGAAAAACTGAAACGTCACATGGTCTTAAGTATTCAGACCCTTTGCTGTGACACTCCTATTTAACGCTGGTTTTGTCAAATCATGAGGTCAAAGGAACTGCCTGAAGAGCTCAGAGACAGAATTGTGGCAAGGCACAGATCTGGCCACAGTTTCAAAAAAAGTTCTGCTACACTTAAGGTTCCCAACAGCACAGTGGCCTCGATAATCCTTAAATGGAAAACATTTGGGACGACCAGAAACCCTTCTAAGCTCTGGCCAAACTGAGCTATCTGGGGAGAAGAGCCTTGGTGAGGGAGGTAAAGAAGAACCCAAAGATCAGTGTGGCTGAGGTCGGGAGATGAAAGTTGTAGAAAGTCAATCACTGCAGCCCTCCACCACTCTGGGATTAATGGTAGAGGGGCTCGTAGACTGTGAGAAATAAGATTCTCTAGTCTGATGAGACCAATATACAACTTTTTGGCCTTAATTCTAAGTGGTATGTGTGGAGAATCAAAGTCCCAACAGTGAAGCATGATGGTGACAGCATCATGCTATGGGGGTGTTTTCAGCTACAGGGACAGGAAGACTTGTTGCAATCGAGGGAAAAATTAATACGGTCAAGTACTCAGACTGTGCTGAAGGTTTACATTCAAACAGGACAATGACCCTAAGCACACAGCTAAAACGAAGGTGTGGCTTCACAACAACTGTGATTGTTCTTGAATGGCCCAGCTTGCTCTGATTTTTACCCAATTAGCGCATCTCCTGGAAAGACCTAAAATGGCAGTCCGCCAACGTTTACCATCCAGTCTGACTGAACTGGAACGGATCTACAAAGAGGAATGGCGGAGGATCCCAGTGTGGAAAAACGTGTCCTTTCCCAAAAAGACTCCTGGTTGTATTTGATCAAAAGGGTACTGAAAACCTTTTTTTTAATAAATTAGCAAAAATGTCAATTCTGTTTGTCAAAATGGGGTTCTGTGTACATTTAATGAGGGGGAAAAATGATTTTAGCAAATGACTGCAATATGAGTGAAAAATTGAAAGGAAGTCTGAAGACTTTCTGTACCCACTGTAGCTGTGTTGTACCCCTGTCAGGTTTGTAATAGTGGTACAATCCATGAAAAGCTGTAACTTTCCACTCTTTCTTTGTCAAGAGTGTGTGGGAATAAAACCGATGACAGACATGCCTTTTAACTTATTTACCACCGGAAGTGTTCCTTGTTTAGTGCACTTGTGCATATTGTATTGTAGCTGTAATATAAGTGGTGCTAAAGGACGTCTATGTACTATTTGCTCAACCTTGAAACCTAAAGTGTTGTCCCCACTTCCCTCTGGTTAATTTTCTTCTTTTAGGCCTGTATATAAGTTAAGTTAAAGATCTGGCAAAATTTTAGTTTTAATAGGTGCTTTTGTATTAGATTATGGAATTAAATAGTACAATGTTTGTGCTCTCCTGGCAGGATTACTTAAATTTTTTTGTGCTGTACCACCGTAAACTACATACTACACAGCATATGTACTATACACAGCTACTCGGTAGCCTAATTGAGCTTTCAGTGTTTTGTGAGTAACCTGTTTTCTGGTAGAACACCCTTATCTTTATGAAAGTGGTACGATCCATTGCCCAGTGTAATTTTCGACTGTTTGCGCAGTAGTGGGGGAAGGGACATTTTTGTTGTATAGTTAATCTTTAACTTGAGTCAGTTATCTACCCTGTGTTTTTATGCTATTGCTTATGTTATGTTTATGCTGGATATTATGTTACTGTAGGTCTCCTTCACCTAAAGTTCTCTTTTGAGCTGCACAGATCTCAGAAAAAAATAGTTTGTTACTAGCTTTCATTAATTTAAGCTACTTTTGGTTAGTTGTTGGAGAAATATCTCAGGCGCAGGGGTACAAATTTTCAGATATGATTTTATATTGATATTTTTCATTTTTTATATTGATATGTTTGTCTTTGGTTAAAAATCAGCAATTTAATAGCCTGGAAAGAATTACTAGACAATTTTTGTGTTTCCTGTTACGAGTAGAAATTTTCTCTAATGACCCCTTTTAATTGTCAAAATGGTACAGTCTGTGTGCGTGTAGCTAGAACATTCTGCAGCTGTCATGTGTGCACTGTGTAGCTTTGGGGGTGGGGAGGAAGCTTATTTGATGTAGTCATTGTTGTTTTAACGGAGAGAGATGTATTATTATTATTTCCTTTTAGTCAATTTTAAAGAAATATCAACCAAACATTTGACTTGTCAACATCTGTATCTGTTTCTTAAACAGATGTTGAGTTCACATATTACCTTATTTATACAGCTGAGCAGTTGATGGTTAAATCAGGGACCCAGCAGTGGCTACCAGAGCTACGTTTATGTATCACACGCCAAACATACTAACAGGGTATTTCTGCAAATATATATTATAGAGGTTTTACACTTGGTGTTATGGTTGGCACAGTAGCTTAGTGGTTAATCTTGTTGCGTTACATCAAGAAGGTCCTATGTTTGATTCTCAGATAAGGGTCTTTCTGTGTAGTTTGCATGGGCTTACTCTGGTTTCCTCCGACTGGGCAACGCATCCTTAAATACACTTACTAAGTATTTATTAACCAACAGGCTATCAATTCAGATTGTCCAGAAAATTGTATATTCTAAGTGTTATGGAAAAGCTAGCAGGAAGAAATAAACGCCCAAAATAATGGTGTCTTGCCCTAGTGGCTATCTTGTAGCTCTACAGGAATATGCACTAAAGAAACGGATTGCAGGGTTCACGTCCCAGCGCCATCAAGCTGTCACTACTGCCTTCCTAAGTCAAGCCTCAACCGCACTATTAAATTAAATTAAATAAGGAATCTGGCAAATGACAATGTAAATACCATTTATTTAGAGAATGAGGTAACTATGGCTTTGCACAAAATTGCAAATCATATTGAATGCATACCTGAGGATGTTGGGGCAAGTAATTTGTCTAAATGCTTATGTCCAAAACGGTAAATAAAATGTATCTAGATGACCTTCTACGTCCACCCTGATTCTGAAGTATATGATGGACACTGTACAATACCACAAACTCATGAGAGAGACACCCCCCCCCCCCTATACAAATGCTGAGGTTTATTGAATTTAGGTTGCCTTGTTTATTGTAGTTAATGTTTTTGTTTTTTTAATGCTTGCCGTTATAGTAGTTGATGCCTACAGTGTTCATGCAGTAGTTTCTGGGATGTGCGGTTATGAATGCTGATAATATTCCATGTTTTAGGTAATTAAGGAACAGTTTACCTGAAAACGATAGACTTTGCATGTGTCTCAGGAGGGATTATGGCTTTAGTTGGGTAAATGACATTGAAGTAGTGAAACTAGACAGTCATAGTGATTGGACTGCAATATAAGTGCAGGGATGAGAAAATTAGTTCTGATCACCTTGTAATAAATTTTATACCAAATCTAAATGTTAATTTTGATTCACAATACTGGCTTTTGTAAATGAAATGGCATGTAATGAAAAAGCCAGTGTTCATTTTTAATAATTTATTTTACATTTTGTTTACAGATTACTGTAAAATTGTGTGGGCAAATTCTTCCATGAACAGGGGAACACTGTGATAAGGTGAGACAAGTTCTGTTACATTAGCTCACAATCTTATGTTTAATTTGCTTTATATAACTCCGGCTGAATGAGCCGTCCTACATCATTGTTTTATTTTCTCTTTTGGCTTTGGATCAACCTTTGCTATGCTTGCAATGACTGAAGAATTAAAACCCAATACTGACCATGAGCTTAGTATCAATCTTGAAATTTGATAAAAGATCACTGAATCAGCCACTGTTGTCGCTAGCAGACTGTATCCTCTTGTCCTCATTGGCTGTGCCTCTGACCAGTGAGGCACAGCCAATGAGGAAGGGGGAGGAGATACAAGACTGTGTCTATACCCCTCCCGTTTTTCCTAACAGAAGCATTTTGCTCTGCTTTGGTAGAGGAAGTGGCTGAATTTGCTAATTTGTTAAAGGAAGTGGATCAGTTTTTAAGAGTTGGCTAAATTTAACTACTGTTTTCAGATTAGTTCGAGATTTGAAGATGGCAGTGTATGCAGCTTTTTGTTAGGTGCAGAAATGTAGGTTTTTTATTTTTCTGCGGGTGAACTCCTTTTAAAGGACGTACATGTATTCTTGAGAGAGGATCCGCGGATTTAATAGCTTTGGGTCATGCAGCTTTAGTTTTAGTGTATTAAATGATGTAAGTGGTAGCCAGACTAAAACCATGTCTTTTAGGGTGTAGAGTGCCACCTAGTGTTTGTAAAGATAATTGTCTAGGATCAATAATTGAGATTAAGTTAATTAGACTAATTAAAAGCATTTACCCACTTCATAAAGGTAAACAATTGTTTTGGTAATCGTCTGACTGTCTCTTTAGTTCATCCAGGTGAAAAATGGAAGTTGCCGTTCCAGAGGAGCCTCAGAAGAAGATATTCCGTGCTCGAAAAACCATGAAAATGAGTGACCGCCAGCAGCTGGAGGCGCTGCATAACACCTTAAGTGCACACTCGAACTCCTCTTCACGGCCCCAGACACCACTTGTGAATGGAACGCATGGGGAGGATGGATTGAAGGAGAAAGAAAACGACGAGGAGACTGGAAAAAAGTCTCCTAACGTGACCTCGTCCCATTCGTCCCCTGTACCATCTGTCTCTCATTCTCTGCCTCTGGCTGATTCTAATTCCTTACCTTCATGTTCTCTGACAAAAGGAGAGATGGATGAGAAATCGTCAGATATCATATCTGACAAAGCAGAAGTGAGTCATTCCCAGGTCCCATAAAACGTCTCACTTAGTTTAAGATATTGCTAATGTAAACACATTTACAGAATATAAAGAAAATCATGCAACTTTAAACTTAAACCAAAACTTGGTGCACTTAAAATAGTTAAGATTAGTTACACTTTCTCACCTTCTTCTATTTTTAGACCAACAAATTGTCAACTTCAACTTCTTTATCAGTATCGGACAAGAAAATGGAGCAGAGAAAGACCTCTACAGACCAAGTGTTGAACGGTGATCTGCCCATGGATACAGACAATGCTTCCCTTGACAACGGCTCAGCGGAGGAAAAAAGCAGTAAGAGCATCTCCTCCTCGTCTCCTTTAGGGTCACCAGCTACCAGCCTGGAATGTGACCCGGAAGTGAAAGAGGGCTTTCTCTGCCTCAGTGAGGAAGATGAGGGTCAGGCAGAGCAAGATGAGGCAAAAGACAGAAACGAAGAGAAGATGGATATGGATCCTGAGACAGAGGAGAAGGAAGAGGGAGAGAAAGGGTGTAATGTGACAGATGGCACAGGTAATTAGTGCCTATTTGTAGTGCCGATAAAGGTGCAATCATATTTAGGTACCTGCAGGTGATATTGAAATAGCATCCCTTACAAGGCTGAATGGGGAAGAGACCCTCTGAGAAACGAGGTGTTGCTTTTGCATGTACAACCTGTTTTGACAGTGTAGCTGTGTTTTGTTTGTTTTTTGTTTCTCTCCAAGAAGATAAATTGCAAGTAGAAAGCTCTGATATAGGATTTGTGCACACACAACTGGTGGTTGCTATGATTTTTGGATTAAGTAAAGTTGCGGTCAGAATATTGTGTGGTAGATTAAAAGAAGCAGCTATTTACAAAACTCTTGGTCAGTATAAAAGTGCAGGTTGCACTAGACAGAAAACTTAAGTTACTTTGTCTACAGTAAATCTATACTTCAGATTTACACGCAACATACTCTACTGTAAAGTACCTAATTTTCCCTAATTTAAGAGTCCCTAACACAAGATCACTAGGATGTCTTACTGAGTCAAGTCTCAAATTGTAATTTCTTAGAAATTGTAGATAATGTGGCAAACATTTCATCCTTAAATTATTAAATAAGTGTGATTTATATACCTACAGCCAAAGCAGAGTAGCTGTGCTTTTACATTTGTTCTGAAAAGCTTGCGTACTGCTGCATTGCTCCATTTGAATTAGTGTTGTAAAACGTATCTATAATGCTGGCTTATAGATGCACTTTACAACACCATTTCAAATATGCAACATTAACATATTTTATAATACAAATGATCTGCCTCTTTATAACAGGCACCAGCTCTCCTTCTGGTAAAAAGAGATCTTTGTCACCTGTTGAGGGGAAAACTGAATGGAAAGATGGGGAAGTGAAGGAGGAAAGAGATGGAAAAAGAGCCAGGGTAGAGGGAATGCAGTTGGAAGCTCAACTCGAGTTGAAGATCACTGCCAATGCAGGAAGTCGTCTGAAACTGGAAAAGGTTTGCATCAATTCACACAACTATTCACAGTTGTATAACCCAGAACAAAGTATTTCTTGCCACACTAAAACGTACATCTTGTTTCTCTCAGTTGGTGCAGCAGTTGGTTGAAGAACGATTGCGTGTCCTGCAGCTGACTGTGTTTGACCACAACCTACAAGAGTTAAAGGAACGAATGGAGAAGATAGACACTGCTTCTAAACAACAGAAATCAGTTCAACACTCTCTACAGGTGAGCGTTAATATAGGACAAGCAAGTCTGGAGACCTTCGAGTAAGAAACCGATATTAGTTGCAGCTTTCGATAAACATGTTTGGGTAATTGTAACTTTGAACCTAATAGAAAGATTGTTTCATAATTGACGGTGTTGTAGAAAAGCGTACCCTCTGCTTTTGTATTTGAGAAACCAATTAGGCTGCACCCTTTGTTCTAAATAATCTACCTGACTGGTTTTCGAGGATATTTTCACACAAGACCACTCAGTGCTTTAATGCAGAGTGGGTAAGAGAAAGTTGATTCAGTCATATGCTCTGGACCTAGTAATAACACAATACTTCAGTCTGAACTAACCTAAATCTTTATAAAATCAATGCTGTTAATGGCTGCTAATATGAAAAAATATGGTGGTTTTTTTGAGGACTTGTACTAACTTTTAAAAGTAAGTGACTGATCCTGGCAGTTCAATCATTAATACCAAACTTTTTTTTTACTGTTGCAGAGTAAGATTGCACGACTTGCAAAGAAGTTTGGAGCTGCTAACCAGGCATCAGAGAATTCCAAAAAAGCTCAAGAGGTCAGCAGAAATATAGCAATTAATTCAGTTAATTACTACTATTCTGCATTTTCTAATGTAAATTTATAAGCTTTCAGTAAACAACCTGCTTTGAAAATCAAATACAAATTATTTCTCTTTCTAATAGGCTGCTGCAAAGGCTACTCCCTTATCCATGACCACCCTAACACAACGGTATGCAATTTAAAAAATTAATTTTGTTAGAGATGAGAGATGGGCTACTGCAGTCCCTAGTAGTTTATTTAGTAAACAGAAGCAACAGTATAATAAATGACACATTAGTAAAGTGGGCTAACCTCTAAAGGTCAACGGTTCCAGCTTAATTTATTTTACTGGGCCATAAATGGAGTATTCGTCATTTCAAACTGTAAAGGATCTACTTTTTATTTTGGCTTTTTCAACATAACTTTTTCTTTAAAATTAAAGAAAAAGCACTTCCTGTAGTTACTTTAGTTATGAAAAACAAGTCTATTTAAAGCTTGCTTTGTGTCCATTGTGAGTATTTTAAAAGAACTCAAATATACACTGATTATGTGATGTGTTAAAGTAGATAATGGCAGTTTTTTAGTTTCACCTCATTAACATTAATGTGGACACTGTTTTATATGGTAATTTTTAGAGATGTAAGATTGGTAAACGCCTCATGCCAACCCGGTAAGAAGCATACCGTATTTTCTGGACTATAAGCCGCTACTTTTATTCCTAGGTTTTGAACCATGCAGCTTATACAAAGGTGCTATTCTGTGGATTTTTCTTCCACCGCTAGGGACGCTCTAACCGTAATTAGAATCAAAAATAAGAGATGCAAAATAGACTGTTACTTTTTCTTTAGCAGATAGAACACGCACGACAAATTACTAACTGGTAATTATTTTCAAATCCTTGCCCCTTCAACATGGAAACCACATGAAGAAGTTCATATGATGCAAGTTTTAAGTTGAAGGCCATCGAGCTTGCTATCCAGGAAGGAAACCGCACTGCTGCACACAAGCTTAGCGTCAATGAATCTATGGTGAGACGTTGGAGGCGGCAGCGGGAAGAGCTCATGCAATGCCAAAAGTCGAGAAAAGCTTTCAGAGGACATAAAAGCAGGTGGCCTGAACTTGAAAATGTACTGGAAGACTGGGTGAACTCACAGAGAGCAGTTGGCCGAGGTGTATCCACTGTGCAGATCCGACTGAAAGCCAAAACAATCGCCCGCAAAATGAATATTGAAGATTTCAAAGCTGGGCCATCATGGTGTTTCAGATTTATGAGACGTAAAAACCTGTCCATTAGGGCACGGACCACTCTCTGTCAGCAACTCCCTCCTGACTACCAGGAAAAAGTTGAAAAGTTCCACAAATTTGTTGAAACAAAGATACAAGAAAACTCCATCGGACCAGACGACATCACAAATATGGATGAAGTACCTTTAACGCTTGATCTACCTCTGACCAGAACCGTTAACAAGACGGGTGCATCATCAGTGTTGTTGAAAACAACAGGCCACGACAGAACGCACTTCACCTGCGTTCTGGCATGCACGGCATCCGGACAAAAACTTCCACCAATGGTGATTTTTAAGCGTATAACTATGCCGAAAGAACAACTCCCGAAAGGTATAGTGGTCAAAGTTAACACCAAAGGGTGCATGATGGAAGGCCTAATGAAGGAATGGTTATTGGAGTGCTACGGTAAGCGCCCAGGAGGATTTTTTCACCGGAAAAAAGCACTGCTTGTTTTGGATAGCATGAGTGTTCACATCACAGATTCTGTGAAAGCAGCAATCAAGAAAACAAACTCTATTCCAGCTGTGATTCCTGGAGGTACAACAAATTATTTGCAGCCACTTGACATCAGTGTGAATCGGGCATTTAAAGCTGCACTCCGGGTTGAGTGGGAGACTTGGATGACAAGTGGTGAGAAGTCTTTCACAAAAACCGGCCACATGCGAAAAGCATCCTTTTCTGATGTCTGTCAGTGGATCCTAACAGCATGGAGTGCTGTGAAAGAATCCACAATCACCTACGGGTTCCGAAAGGCTGGATTGCTACACAAAAAGAGTGGCGCGCTTTCAGAGCTAACTTCACCGGAGGATGACAGTGACACGGAGAGCAAAACTGATGGAGACAGATGTGACGAAGCGCTTCCGAGACTGTTCAACTCTGACACTGAAGACGGCTTGATTGGTTTCAGCGAAGATGATTAAAGTGACTTGTGGTTTCAAACACAGGAGAAATGAAGGTAAATAAATACCGGTTATTTTCTCTTGGTTCTGTCCCGTTTTAATCAGCAAAGTTGCTGCAGTGTTAAAGGCCCTGTTCTGAAAGAATCTGTTCAGGTACATACATGTACATTTTTAGTACAAAATCATTCTGTACATGCAGTCAATATCAGATTTTTCATCATGGATATCTGCGGCTTGTATATCTTTTTGTATATACATATATAATTTTTTTTTTTAAATAGAGTGGATGCGGCTTATATACAGGTGTGCTCTATAGTCCAGAAAATACAGTATTTTCGGCTGGATTAGGACTAGTTTACTTTTTCTTCCGAAGAGTGTTGTGACTCAGACGAGGAAGAGTTGGATTGACTGGCTAGAGATGGCGAGAGACAAGATACTCAGGTCACTCGGACATGGAAGACAGACATGGACGTTGACTGGCCCATAATGTTTCAAGTTTGTGGCTACAGAGGAAGTAGGGCCGTAGTTGCAATCTGTTCATGCTCATATTCCTGAGTTTATTCAATCTGTTACTGGAAGTGCCGTGCCAATCCTGTGCCACAATACCAACGCTCCAGCTGCCAAGGCAAAGGGTCAAAAATACAAATGGAAAGGTGTCACACTTCATGAGATGTACTGTTTCATAGGGTCTCTTTTCTACATGGCGACTAACATGGACCATTGGCAGCAGGATATGCTTTACTCCATGTCTTTTCCTGCTACAGTCAAGAGACCGATATTGTACAATTTTATGGAATGTTTTCCATAAAATTTTTATGGAGTTACCTAGATAACGACAAGGAAAATTTTATATAGAGGTACAGCTGATCATGATTGTCTGTTCAGGCTCAAACCTATCATGGACACTATTCGTCATGCTTGTAAAGCTGTCTACCATCCTAGGAGAAATTTGCTATTGGATGAAACCCAACATTGAATAAACAGCACAGGAAAGTAAAACCAAGCATGTGGGGCTTCGAGTTGTGTTAGCAGACTCCTCAAATGGGTACACCATGGACTTAAGTATTTACACAGGGAAGAACTACTTTCTCACAGGCCACGGACTATCCTATGCTGCTGTTTGTCCCTTACAGACTGTACATTTTTGTCCATGTGCACATTGTACCCACAGCCCAATTTTCATAATCCACACTGCCTATACAGGTGACACTGTATTCAGGAGAGTCAAAACAAAGATGAAAGACAAAAAGGATCCCATGCCCCGCACTTGTAACTATAACAAGCACATGGGTGGTATTGACCAGTATGTGACTGGTGTGAAAGTCATGCATGTGGTATACACTTGTATTTTCAGCTGAACAGGAACTGTTTCCATCAGTGGCACAATGATGTGTGACTGAGAGCCATACTTTACTACCTTTTGCACTATACAGTTTAGTGTCTCACTGTTAGTTTACATATAAAAAACATGTTTACAAGTCTATTATTTGTCCATGTATATGTAAAGCAAAATGTTGATTTACACTATATTGGCAAAAGTATTTGCTCACCTATCCAAATGTGAATCAGGCGTATAAAATCAACCACCTAGGAGTCTATGCAGCCTTTTTTATTTTTTATTTTATTTTTTTTATTTTTTTACACAAACGTCTGAAAAGGTAGGTTGCAACGAATTCCAGCATGGAACTGTGATAGGATGCCACCTGTGTAACAAACCCAGTTGTGAAATTTCTTTGCTCCTAAGTATTCCACTGTCAGCTGTATTAGAAGGATGTGGAGGTGTTATAACGACTTATGGTTCATATGTGCTTCAAGACAGACAAATACTTTTGGCTATATAGTGTGTATCATGATTTTATTTATTCTTACGAGTGTCTGTCTATTGGGAGGATTTAATCTGTTAGGAGATGGGTTTGTTTCCCCAATAAACCCTTGCTTATGACCTTTTTAACAAAAATTCCATCTAATCTATTTTGTTTCTTGTAATGAGATTTGTGTGTTCTTATTTTGTGATTATTGTTTTTATGATTGAAATATTATAGCACAGTTTGTGCAGTGTTTGGTGTTACCTTGATTGGAAATTGTCTGAAATCATGTCTCCAAAGTCCCAAATCCACATCAGACTACAGAGGGTGTTTAAGCTTCATTAACACATACTATAGAGCTTAACACATACTATAGAGCTGTTAAGAGTCGGTTTTAGCTATTTTGACCTGTAGCTCAGACTTAAACAGTTTCAGTGTTTGGGTTAGAAGTAGAAGTTTTGGCATAGTGGTTAAAGTGTTGTACTGATACCAGAAAGACTGGGGTTTGATTCCAACTTCCACCAAGCGTCCACTGTGGGCCACTGAGCAAGGCTCTTAACCCTTAATTGTGAAGTTGTATATCACTCTGGATAAGGGCGTCTGCCAAAAATTGTAATTGTAATCTGTGTAAGTGTATCTTCATACATGACTATGTATTGAATAGCAGACTTATTAATGACATACATTTTTTACAGAACTGTACGAACTGTACTGGACCCCAAGCTGTCTAATTCTTCTTTAGCATCATCCAGTTCTAGTAGTAAGTGTATTTAAACCGCAGTCAGTTATTGTTCAAAACTGTTTAATTTATCAATCCTTAAACTTGTCTCATGTCTTAGCTACTCCGACTCAGCCCAAGCCTCACTCTACTCCAAGTACCCCTACCTCCTCTGCACTGGCTGCACCTGCACCTATCCTCCAGCTGATAACCACAACAACAAACTCCACACCCTCTTCATCAAGCTCTTCTTTTAGTGGTCAGGCTCAGGCAGGTACTCTAGTTCTGCAGCCTCGCCAAAACACTGGTGCTATGACTACTAGCACAGCCACATCAGCTGGTCAACCAATGTCCATCCAGCCTTTGCTGATTCAGCTGCCTCTGGCTATGGCTAACGGCCAGGGAGGAGGAGTTGGCCTGATACCAGTGTCCTCTTTAGCAACAGTTAATAGCCTTAGCAAGGCTAAAACTACGACAGCTGCCACTTTTATTTTGCAGAAAACAGCAGGAAGCATTGCATCCTCCTCGTCTGTTTCCTCTTCCTTGGCCTCATCAGCATCTTCGGCACTAACACAAATGCCACCAAGTAGGCCAATGTACCAAAGTGGCACAGGTACAGCAAACTCTCCTAACGCTGGCATTTCTGTGATGACAGCCCGCGCTCCGACACAGTGTGCCACTGTGGTTGGAATGGCCACTGCTTCATCCTCCCCTGCTACCACAGGGCCTGCTGCAACTGGTTCAGCAGCAGCCTCAGCAGGTCCACCATCAGCCTCTGAAATGGCATCCAAAACAGGTGTGAACTCTTTAACAAAGTATACAATTATTGTGTGAATGTCTCTTACACGAGCATGTGTACTTTTACCTTGCATGTGCATCCATCAGTAGATACAATTTTGTCTATCGGTTCATCTTCCTCAAATTGCTAATTTATATTTTGATTTCTCGTGTCACTTCCTTTTCAGATAATCAAGCCACTCATTCTGCTATAGCCAAATCACCTGCTCAGGTAATTTTGGAATATGTCTGTTACCAATTTCTAATATTTTTGCAACTGGTTTACCAAAAAGCTATATATTTTTTTGATATGTAGCAGTAGCCCAGTTTACAATGCACTAAAATGACATGAGCTGAAAAGACATTATTTGCATGAAAGCTTATGTCATGCAAGGAAATATGTATGCTCACATATAAAAAAATCTTTCATTTGTGTTGAGGAAAGGTTTTTCATTACATGGATGCTCCATGTAAGCGGTAATATTTCTATTAATGGACAATTCCGAATTTTGTCTCCATTGTAATTCCAATAAATGTTTTTCCTTACAGGTTGCTAATTCCAGGGCCTCTGTGATTGACCTAACTGAAGATGATGATGATGTCCAAGGTATACTTTAATATTTTTTTTCTTTGATCTCGCCAATTGTAGTAAGTTGGTCACATACCCATATGGTACCTCATTTCCTTATTCTTCTTCCTGCTATATGTTTATAGTTACTGGTGTACAGAAGGCTAATACTTCTGCCACCAATACCCAGCGTCCTCCAGGACCTCCCCCATCATTAGCGAGTTCCACATCTGTTGGTGAGTTTCTTTCTTTCCTTTGCTCATCTTTATATCTGTCTGTAAAGACGTTGAGTTTGGTAGCTAAATCTCTGGGGGGGGGGGGTTTTTCCCCAGCTGGTCGCGCTGCAGCACAGCAACGATCCTCAGTGGTAGGTGGATGTTAATAAAACCATTTAATTTTATGTTGGTATTATGTTTGCAACTTGTGCCCCCTCATCAAAGTAAACGTTCCCAAATTTCTTGTCATGCATATGCAGACAATATCCACCAGATGGTGAATGTCAGATTACATACATTTAGCCAGTAATTGGTCATAAAACAAATCTTTTTAATATGCTTAGGATTATTGTACATTTCATTTCTTAAGGTATCTTTAGTCTCATCACTGCACTGATTTATTCTATCTGCTTTTTTCTGTTTGACACCTGGTGGATAGTGTGTGAAGCACAAACGTGTTTTTAAATTTAAAAAGCCTGTCTGCAAGATGATTTACTGTTAACAACAATCTAAATTAAACCACCAGACAAAAGTGCATACCTAACGATTTTATATCTAATAATCCTATTTGAAATAACTGCCCCTCCTACTATTGTAGATAAAAAATTTTCAAGAAAAATTCACGTGTGTGATTGTACCTAATGATTGTTCTACTATCTCTCAATCTTCAAGGATTCGCCCTCTAAATTACGCACAAGCTCTTCGTCCTCAGCTCCACTTCCTCCGTTGCCGTTAGCTCCAGCACCACCAGCTCGTCTGCCCCCGGAAGCAGCACACACATCTCCTCCTCAACAACCTCAGCTAAAGCTTGCGCGTGTGCAGAGTCAGAACGGCATTGTGCTGTCATGGTGTGTGTCTGAGACTGAGCGAAACTGTGCTCCTGTGGACAGCTACCACCTCTATGCTTACCACCAGGACCAGCAGAGTGCAGCAGGAGGATCGACTACACAGTCTCCTGCGCACTCATTGTGGAAAAAGATTGGGGAAGTGAAGGCACTGCCACTGCCCATGGCATGCACTCTCACTCAGTTTGTGTCCGGATCAACGTATTACTTTGCTGTAAGGGCCAAAGATGTGTACGGCCGCTTTGGGCCATTCTGTGAGCCGCAGTGTACCGATGTGATCAACCCACAGTCCTAAGTTTATGTAATAAATTGTGTTCGCTGACAAAGCGAAAAATTTGGTGCATTTGGCAGAAACATCCAAACAGTGGAAAAGACTAAACTGCTAATGCATCAGACCAATTGTTTAGTTAAGAAATGTCCTTAGATTGGTTTGGATGTTTTATAATAGACAAATGTACCCATGAGAAACAAAGAATTACAAACTAGTCAGTAATTGAAACACAAATGAGGGATTTGGCACCAGTCCGATATGTGCCGCAAACGGTATTTTTCATGTGTAAAATGACTGTACAGTTAAGTGTTGAACCGATAGGTCAGATATTTATATGTTGTGTTTGGTTCGTTCCAAAGTTTTCATTTTTTCCTTTTTTTTTTAAAGAATGTTTTTTAATAAAAAAAAATTACAATTTCAATCCATTGCACATAGGATCCATAAAACAGCATGGTTTTAAGATACATGGAAGACAATGGTGGCATTAATGGTTTTGTAATGTTCTGTCTGGTAACCAGACGCCCAAAGAACAACCTTCAAATAAAGGTGTTTAAAATGGAAAATAATCTTTATTATTATTATTAAACGCGATATTTAATGTGTAAAGTACAGTAGACTTATTCTTTTATACTGTGGGATGAAGCTGGAGTACTCTGAGTAAATCTCTGCAAGCACAGGGAGGACATGAGGCAACAGTTCTAACCGTAAGTTACTGTGCTGCGCAACTGTGTCTACAGGTGCTGGTCATAGAATTAGAATATCTGCAAAAAGATTGCTTGATTTCACTAAATCCATTCAAGAAATGAAACTTGTATAATGTATACATACATTCCCTAACAAGTCTTGTCGCTTATCTATTTTGTAGAAACGCCTGCTATTAACCTGACTTTTTAATAGTTAGAAGTAGTATGTATGAAAGGCTAAAACCCTCCCAAATGAAATAGTAGTTTTACTGAAAGAAAAGATTTCCTTTAATCAAGACAGAACGGTCCAATTTTGGCAAGACAAAGGTTTTGTTGCCAATACAGAAATTAAACAAATTCGTAGCAAATACAAAAATGTCAGCAAATTAACTAGTTGTGTGTTATGACTTCCATAACCTTGAACTGCATCTGTGCGCTTTGGCAAGGATTCATACAATTTAGTGATGAAGTCATCCAGAATAGCAAAGAAAACATGCCTCCCAGAGTTCCTTGATATTCTTTGGGGAGAAAAGGATGAAAGAGGAAGCATGGAAGGCAAAACCACATATGCTCAATGATGTTCATGTCTAGTGATTGGGCTGGCAAATCCTGGAGCATCCTGATCTTGCCTTGAAGAACTTTGATGTGGAGATGGAAGTATGTGATGGAGCACCATCCTGCTGCAGAATTTGGCATCTTTTATGGTTGCAAATATACGAGGTAGCTAAGATTTCTTGATATTTTAGACTATTGATGATGTCTTCCACCCTGCAGATCTCTTGCACACCCTCATACTGGATGTAACTCCAAACCATGATTTTCCCGGCACCAAATTCACAGTTTTCTGTGTGAATCTCGTATATTCAAGGCTAGTTGAGGCTCCTTTTGCCTGAATTACTGCAGCAATGCGGGCATGGCATGAGAGTCAGTCAGTCTGGCACTGCTCAACTAAGCACCCAGATTCAATTCAATTCAATTTTGTTTGTATAGCGCTTTTTACAAGTTATTGCCTCAAAGCAGCTGTATAGAATGAATGATTAATAGATGAATGATGAGTTGTCCCTGATGAGCAAGCCGAGGCGACAGAGGCAAGGAAAAACTCCCTAGAGTGGGATTAGGAAGAAACCTTGAGAGAAACCAGACTCAACAGGTAACCCATTCTCATTTGGGTTGAACAGAAATTAATGTATATGTGTAAGTGTGAGTGAAAACAGTTCTGGTGGCTGGAAAAGGGGTGACTTCCGAAGACTTCCAACGCGGTGGGCCGGCACGTACAGATTGCTCTCATGGTGGCCTTCAGCTCCTCTGCATTGTTGGGTCTGACATTGCATCTTCCTCTTAACAAGAGTTTGGGTTATTTGAGTTTGCTGACCAAGTAAGAACAGGGATATCATGATGCTTAAACCAGATACTGATAGCTCTAGCACTGTGCAGGTGCTAATTCCTGTTGGAAAATGAAATCTGCAACTCCATAACGTTGGTCAGCAGTAGGAAATATGCGCTCTATAACATCCTGTTATACAGCTGCATTGGCCTAGGACCTCAGAAAACACAATGGACCAACACCAGCAGATGACATCGCACCCTAAACCATCATTGACTTTGCACTGTATCTCAAGCAACCAAGATTCTGTGCCCCATCTCTCTTCTACAGATTCTAAGACCTGATTTCCAAAGGAAAATTTACTTTAATAACAGCACATAACTTTGTACCACTCAGTAGTCATTTTTGTCTTTTGCCCAGGCGAGACACTTCTGACACATGCTGAAACCTATGTTTTACATTACTGTGCATAGTGGTTCTTGAAGCAGTGCTCCAGCTGCAGTCCACTCTTTGTGGATTAAGTTTTTTTTGAATGAGTTCTGTTTTACATTTCTCTCTCTATTGCTTGTATACTTTTTTCTACTACATCTTTTCCTTCTCTTGGCTTCTCTGTTAAATTCTGAGATACTGAATTTGGGTTTTTCATTAGTTGACAGTTAATGCAGAGAAATAATGTTTTAAATATTAATTCAAATATAGCAAAGTTGTAAAATCTGAAAAAGATTAGATTTGTGATTGAAGGTGTTCATACATTTATTCATCTTCTAAACTGCGTATTCCCTGATTTGGGGTCAATTTGGAGTCCATCTGGAGTGGACTATCCCAGCACACATAGGGCAAAAGACACGGTTACACTGAACAGGTCACTGATATATCATGAGGCTTATTAAAGGAAATTTTACATTTTAGTTATGCAGTAATTTTCACTAAATCAAGGGTTATGAGTTTAAATATGATCCCATAATGTAGGGGTCAGGAACCTTTTTGACTCAGAGAGCCATGAAAGCAAATTATTTTGAAATTTACTTGTTTACCCAGCAACGGCCAACCTAGGCTTCTTCTTCTTCTCCTCCTTTCGGCTGCTCCCATTAGGGGTCGCCACAGCAAATCACTCTTCTCCACACTACCCTGTCCGCTACATCTGCCTCTTTCACGCCAACTGCCTGCATATCTTCCCTCACCACATCCATTAACCTCCTCTTTGGTCTTCCTCTTTTCCTCCTACCTGGGACCTCCATCCTCAGCATTCTCCTACCAATATACTGCAT
>JAOTRA010000020.1:3471192-3481821 GCA_026260255.1 Pseudolaguvia tuberculata
ACAAACACCGCTATTTAAAGGGCCAGAAATCTAGCGGAAATGTTGATCAGGTGTGCGAAGCGCAAAGGCGTGAGCGAACATCCGGTCTGGAGGTGGGCGGGGTAGCGGCGACATCCAGGCCGGGCATGACACAGGATGGACAAGGAGAGCACTGATCAGAGATGCAGCCAAGATGCACATAGTCACTCTGGATGAACTGCAGAGATCTACAGCTCAGGTAGGGGAATCTGTCCATACGCCAACTATTAGTCGTTCACTGCACAAATCCTGTTTGCAGTTTGCCAGAAGTCATGTGAATGATCCAGCAAACGTATGGAAGAAGGTGCTCTGGTCAGATAAGACCAAAATTGAACTTTTTGTCCTAAATGAAAAACGCTATGTGTGGCAGAAGCCTAACACTGCACATCTCTCTGAACACATCATACCCACTGTCAAAAATGGTAGTGGCAGCATCATGCTCTGGGGCTGCTTCTCTTCTGCAGGGACAGGGAAGCGGGTCAGAGTTGATGAGAAGATGGAGCCAAATACAAATACCCACGGATAGAGCCAAATACAGGGCAATCTTGGAAGAAAACCTGTTGGACAACAACCATAAACATAAAGCCAGGCTACAATGGAATGGTTTAAAATGAAATATATTCACATATTTGAATGGCCCAGTCAAAGTCCAGACCTAAATCCGATTGAGAATCTGTAAAACTGCCGTTCCCAAACTCTCTCCATCTAATCTGACTCAGCTTGAAATGTTTTGCAAGGAAGAATGGAAAGAGATTTCAGTCTCTATATGTGCAAAGCTGCTAGAGACATACCACCAAAGACTTGCAGCTGTAATTGCAGCAAAGGTTCCACAAAGTATTGACTCAGGGGGGCTGAATACTTTTGCACACTGCACTTTTCAGTTTTTTATTTGTAAAAAAATTTAACTCGTATAATTTTCTTTCTACTTCACAATTGTATGCCACTTTGTGTTGGTCTTTCACATAACATTCCAATAAAATATAGTTATGTTTGTGGTCATAATATGGGAAAATGTGGAAAAGTTCAATGGGTAAAACATGCTTTTTTACCATTTGCTTTTATTGGCAAGAAGATAGGAAGTCAATAAAGGAGCTAAAATGTTGGCTTGTTAATCTGAATAATATAGGTTTCATTTCCAGCATAAGTACACTGTCTCTGAAAGACCCCTAAGAAAGGCCCTTAACACTCTACTAATTCAATGTAAGTCATCCTTGCAACCTGAAGTGCTTGAACTGTTGTCATGGACACAAAACACTAAACAGCAACCAAAATGTTTTTGCTGAGACTATGATGACAGATGAGGATGGTGTGTGTGTGTGTGTGTGTGTGTGTGTGTGTGTGTGTGTGTGTGTGTGTGTGTGTGTGTGTGTGTGTGTATACAGGATGTGTGTTCAGCAGACTACAGTACAGACCATATGTCGCTGTGGGTGGGAGTGTATGCTTTCACGGCTGATACATATTTATTACAAGCAATTATGTCTCATTATAGGTGTGTAAGTGTGAGTGTGCACTTTGTAGACGTTTTTTCTCAATTTACATCCTTATGTTGAACTGTCACCTCTAGACACACTTTCTGTCCCAAACACCCGCAATCATAACAAGTGAAATAAGAGGAACCACCACTGGTAGGCAGATGGAGAAGACACACAGATGCACATTTACATACACCCACACCCACACACATGGCTGTGGGCTGAGTTAAGTCAACTGTGTGTGATATATGAAGGAACTCTGCCATTTAGAGAATTAGTGTCACTGAAGACAGCACACACACATGTAGGGAGGAACGCTGGTGTTGTGGTTAGCAGTGTTGCTCACTGCAAGGTCTCAGATTTGTTCAAGCATTTTCACCCCATGTGGGTTTTCTCTGGGTACCCGATTTCCTCCCAGTGTCAAAAAACATGTATGTCAGATTGCTCGGTTTATATGCACTGTGAGTTTAATTAATAATTGTAATGTTCATTGTAACATTAATGGTAATGAAAACTTTTTTGTTTATGTAATGAACCATTAGTGGTCATATCCTTGTTGCATTTATTTATTTAAAGTTATTATAGTTGATACACATGAATGTTGAAAATCCAAATAGACAAATCCAAATCATAAGGAAAGAATCAACAACGAGAAAACAGGCAAGAGAACAGACAACGAGACAAAACAGAAATGATTAGTAAGGCCATGGAAACAAACAATTTTTTGCAACATGATTTATCAAACTGCTAACTTATACATGGCGCCTAAGCTCTACAACCCGGAAGTGGAAGCCGTCAGTCAGTATTCAGGCGAAGGCACCCTCAGGTGGTCAGCGAGAGGAATTGTGCCCATTAAAGTTTATACGTTTGTTATACCTATAATCTGTCCTCAAACCATTACAGCCAGGATAAATATCTAAGCAAGACAGTTATCTAGTTTTTAATTTTCTGCTGCTACACTGTTTTAGAGCACTTAAATTATGAAATGATTTTCATTAATTTTATTTACATTAGGATGAAATACATAAGAACAGGCTGTAACATAAGGTAAGGTAATCCCAATAATTTCACATAGTCAGAAAACTGACTATGTGAAATTATTTCTGAGTGTGAGCTGGCACCACTGACCACTATAAAAACAGTGTTGAGGATGTGTTTGTTATAGTACTGGGACACCTTACTGATATTAAGAGACTGATTTAATGTTGGATCCATTTTCAGAATGTGCAATATACTGACTAAAGAAAACTAAAGGAAATAATTTGGAAAACTTAGATTCATGGATTTTCATTGTATCTTCTTTTCAGCCACAAAGATTAATAAGATCAAACACTATTGTTGGGTGAGGCGCCAGTGTTACAATTAATCCCAAAAGTGTTCAGTGTGGTTGATTCAGAGTCAGGACACCCCAATTATTGCACTTCAGCAGGGGTGGCCAACTAGTCAGACCATTTTTTACTGTTACCGCCAAGAGCCACATCATACACATGTGCACACATGACCCATCACCTACCCTCATCACCCACCCAATCACCCACCCTATCAACCACCCCCATCACCCACCCCATCACCCACCCCATCTCCTCACACAAAATTTCAGTTCAACCAAGTCCACAAACAAAAATATAATAATATACAATAGTTAAAAAATGCAGCCCTATTGTTTGTCTCACATTTTCTGCCACTGGTTCTGCCTTTAATTACACAATATCATACAATCGTTAAAAAAAGACCATATAAATATTACCAACTGAGGCTTGTCTTGTATGTCACAGCTCTCATTCATTGAGACACTACAATACCGGTTAGAAAGCCGATTAGGCACGCCCCCTTCCGTAGCGTCGTCACCCTGGAAACAAGATGGCTTCAGGGCGATGACGCATTAATTAAGGCGACGCGACGATATGCGTGTCGCGAGTCATTGTTTTCATGTACGGACTTCTGCCCCCACGAGAACTACGCATGAGGACAGCTTTGGACCTTGTTTTTGCTTTCACCTCTAAGTTAAGTGTGGTTCCCGCCGAGGACATTAAAGTTTGGTTTTCTCGCGCGACGCGGCTTTAAGTTCTTTTCGTTCCAGCAGTTTCCTCCATGTGTGTGTGTGTGTACCCGTGTTTACTTTGATTTGCGTTTTGTCTTATATTATTTAATAAACGTGCATCCGCACAAATGGATCCAATTCTTAGAAGTTCCTTACAGAATGACACACCCGATAAGGATCCAGTGGTGCACGCGCAGTGGGGCATTCTCTCAGCATTAGCCCTCGCGCTAGCCCCACTGCCTGCTCGCTTATTAGCTCCGCCTTCGCCGGCTGAACCTCCGGGGAAATTTAACGGTGATCCCGTGAGGTGTTCACAGTTCGTGGCGCAATGCCAGCTGTATTTTTCTACCTACCCGCACGCGTTTCCCTCTTCCAGCAAGAAATGTGCGTTAATTTTTTTAGGTTTGGAAGGGAAAGCATTTGATGCGGTGGCCGCGGTTTAAGACATTAATTTGCGCCTTAACTGGGAAACTGACAGCTGCTGAAGGTGTTTACCCCCGACACCGAGGAGGAGGTCACACTGGTTAAAGCGGCCCGGATTCGTGGTAGTATGGAAGAATCCTACTCATCGGGCGTTAATGGGGTTTGTAGCCCATCTGTCCAGTGTACGGACTTTTACAGGTCTCCCTTCGAAGTGGTAGAAGCTACTCCGGTTGCACAACCCCGCCTGGTGTCTCAGGTCCTAGACACGCAGCTGCGGCCCTGTAAGCGATCTGGATTTGGAGGTCCAAGAAGGTGACACCTTTGGCTAGGAAAGTCTTCGCCAGAGCCCTCTGCGTCTTCGCCAGAGCCCTCTGTGTCAGCTACAGCTCCTGAAGTGTCATCTTAATTTACATCTATGCCTTCATCTTCGTCGGCGTCTTCATCTGCACCAGAGTCTTCATCTTTGTCTTTATCTGCGGCTTCATCCTTGTCTGTGTCTCCATCTACATCTTCATCCTCGTCTGTGTCTTCATCTTCGTCTGCGTCTGCATTAGAGACTTCATCTGCATCCTCACCAGAACTTTTGTTTGCACTGTCTGTTACATTTGAGTCTCCAGTGTGTCCTTTTGAGTCCCCAGTGTGTCCTTTTAAGTCCCCAGTGTGTTCTTTTGAGTCCCCAGTGTGTCCTTTTGAGTCCCCAGTGTGTCACTTTGAGTCCCCAATGTGCCCTTTTGAGTCACCAGTGTGCCCTTTTGAGTCCCTCTTTGTCCCTTCAGCGTCCCTCTCTGTCCCTTCAGCGTCCCTCTCTGTTCCTTCAGCGTCCCTCTCTGTTCCTTCAGCGTCCCCCTCTGTTCCTTCAGCATCCCCTTCGGTCCCCTCCGAGTTTTCTGCGTCTCCTTCGGTTCCCTCAGAGTTTGCTGTGTCCCCTTTGGTTCCCTCAGAGTTTTCGTTGTCCCCTTTGGTCCCCTCAGAGTTTCGTGTTGTCCCCTTTGGTCCTCTCAGAGTCCCCTTCAGTCCCCTCGGACCCTCTCGACACTCTCTCTGTCCCTCCAGGGTCCCTCTCGAGTCCCTAGAGTCCCTCTCGGTTCCTACAGCCCTTGCAGAGTTTTCTGAGGCCTCTACGGCCCTTGCAGAGTTTTCTGAGGTCCCTTCGGCTCTTGCAGAGTTTTCTGAGACCCCTACGGCCCTTGCAGAGTTTTCTGAGGCCCCTACGGCCCTTGCAAAGTCTTCTGAGGCCCCTACGGCCCTTGCAGAGTCTCCTGAGGCCCCTTTGACCCTTGCAGAGTCACCTGAGACCCCTTCGGCTCTTGCGGAGTTTCCTAAGGCCCCTTCAGACTTTTCTGAGGCCCCTTCGGCCCTTGAAGAATTCTCTGAGGCCCCTTCGGCCCTTGCAGAGTTTTCTGAAGCCCCTTTGGACCTTGCAGAGTTTCCTGAGTTCTCCGCATATCTTGCAAAGTTTCCTGAGTTCCCCATGTCCCTTGCAGAGTTTCCTGAGTTCCCCGCCTCCCTTGCAGAGTTTCCTGAGTTCCCCGCGTCCCTTGCAGAGTTTCCTGAGTTCTCCGCGCCCCTTGCAGAGTTTCCTGAGTTCCCCGCGTCCCTTGCAGAGTTTCCTGAGTTCCATGCGTCCCTTGGAGTTTCCTGAGTTTCCCGCGTCTCTTGTAGAGTTCCCTCCGTGGCCTTCTGGGTTCCCTACGCCTCTGACCGAGTTACCCGCGGGCAGGACTGAGGAATCGCATCGTGTCCTTACGGTGGCTTGGAAGCCTCACCCTGACCACATCCCCCTACGTTTGTGGAATGTGCAGGGTCCTGGACCCCCTGTTATGTTTATGTATTGTGGGCTGACTATGGGGAGGTTTTTTGTTTTTTGGTGTTTTTTTTCCTCTCTCTTGTTTAAATTTTTTGCTGATTTTTGTGGGTCTCTCAATCAGGTGCTGGCCTATCTTTGACGTTTTTTGTTGGGAATTTTGTTTGGGGTGTCGGGCGGGGGTGAGGGTTGGTTTTGGGTTTTGTTGGTGGACGCCAGGAGGCGTCCTTTAAGGGGGGGTTATGTAAGGAAGCCGATTAGGCACGCCCCCTTCCGTAGCATTGTCACTCTGGAAACAAGATGGCTTCAGGGCGATGAGGCATTATTTAAGGCGACGTGACAATATGCACGTCGCGAGTCATTGTTTTCATGTACGGACTTCTGCCCTCACGAGAACTACGCATAAAGACAACTTTAGGCCTTGGTTTTGCTTTCACCTCTAGGTCTGGTTCCCGCCGAGGACATTAAAGTTTAGTTTTCTCGCACGACGTGGCTTTAAGTTCTTTTCGTTCCAGCAGTTTCCTCCGTGTGTGTGTGTGTGTGTGTGTGTACCCGTCTTTACTTTGATTTGTGTTTTGTCTTATATTATTTAATAAACGTGCATCCGCACAAATGGATCCGATTCTTAGAAGTTCCTTACACTAGGAAAACGTGCACATTTGACGAAAACATAAAACTTCCATATGAATGCAAGAGCCGCATGAAACCAGGCAAAGAGCTGCATGCGGCTCGGGAGACGTAGGTTGGCCACCCCTGCACTACACAATGCAATGCTACAATACAAGACATTCTAAAGAACCAGCATGGTCCTCTGAGTGTTTAAGGTGGTGCTGATAAACAGTCTGCTCTCACTTACTTACTTACTTACTCACACTTGACTCACACTTGAGTGACTCATTTATTTATCTCTTTTAATAACTGTTGACCTTGCTCAGGGGCCAACAGTGTCAACTTGGTGGTGCAGGAAACCGAACCTCAACCTCCTAATTAGCAGTCCAACACCTTAAAGATAAACATAAAATCTAAGAGAATCATACTAGTTAGAGTTTGATAAGATAAAGAAGCATGTTTGTTTGTTATATCGCCATAATCACAAAGACTTTTTCATTTCGAGAACATTTCTTGAATTATTTTATCTATCGTAATTTTGGCAGGCAGGTGGAGGAGTGCCAGTGTCCCTCTATAACCCCAGAATGTTTAAGAGCGTTTCCATTTACATATACTGTAAAACCTGACATCTTTTCAAATATAGAAATAGAAGAACCCTTGTTGTCATGACAAGAAAGAAGCCCTGGCCTGTGACCATGGTGATATACACAGGGACTCAGTGTCTTTATGGGTGAAGAACAGAAGCATTCTGATATAACAGTATCGTAGCTGTTGTTTTGACATGAGGTCTGTCCTCTTACCTTAGAGAATCATCACCTACACACATGTATAACAAGTTTTGTTAAAATGAATCAAAAGAAGCTCAATTACTATTGGATAAAATCACATAACCCAATATTTTATTCACAGTATGTTTGTTTTAATCTTTTATCCCCTTTTTAAATCCATTTTTTACTAAATTGAAATATGAAATAATGGGACCAAATTCCACTCGTCACTCATCAAACTTGATGACCAGATGTCTTCAAACATGCCCTGTTTCAACTATTTGGAGACATGTAGCAGGGCTCACATTTGAAATTAGCTCATTTTGTGCATACAATTTCTCAGTTTAAATATTTATGTTTCATTGTGTTTAAAATATAGGATCATGTGATTTAAGAGTCTTTTTTCATTTTATTCATTGATTCATTCATCTTCTAACCCGCTTATTCCTTAATTCAGGGTTACCAGGTCTGCTGGAGCACAAATCAGCAAAAGGCAAGGGTGCACCCTGCACAGGTCGCCAGTCCATCACACACACACTCAAACACACTCACTCCCATGGGCATTTTAAAATCACCAATTCACATACACCAATCAATGTACATGTTTTTGGACTGTGGGAACGAAACCAGAGTACCATGCAACATGCAATTACGTTTATAAATATCCCAAATTTCCCAGAATTCCAGTTATACATAAGGTTTCGATACACTCACACATACACACATATTAATCAAGGTGTATATGTATTTCCCAAGGCCTATCTAACATACCTACCCAATCACACATACAGTCTCTGTTGTACTATGTTTTATGCTACTCCCTAGCATTTGTTTCCCTAAGCTAATTAAATTTCACCAAAACCTAATCATAATAATTAACCTGACTAACCCAGTCCTTATTCTTAAATATATATTTTCCTCAATAAAATCATTATACTTATTTGTAAACCTTGCTAACCCTTTATCCTAATCGTCAACTATAACCTCACTTACTACTAATCCTAACCCGTTGCCTCCTTTGCCCTACCTTTATCTCTAAATGTACCTTTATCTCTGGGATGTGGTAGCCTAGTGGTTAAGGTGTTGGACTAATACCAGAAAGAATCCCAGGGTTCGAATCCCACCTCCACCAGGGCACACATATAGATGAACAATCACTCACAATCACCTTCACTCTTATGGGTAATTTTGACTTACCAATCAACCTAATGTTTTTGGACGGTGGGAGGAAACCGGAGTACCTGGAGAAAACCCACGCAAGCACAGGGAGAACATGCAAACTCCGCACAGAAAGATCCCTGACCCAGGAATCGAACCCAGGACCTTCTTGTTGTGAGGCGACCGTACTAACCCCTACGCCATTGTGCCGCCCCAACTCACAATAATTATTTCCTTATCAATCACGTTTTAATGTTTTAAAAAGGTTTTTAAAAAATAACATAAAACACTAAAAAATGTCTAAAAAGGTCTTGATATTTTGTGTTTTCTAAATTTTATTAATATTCACACACAACTCCACTCTATTGCACAAGCTGATGGATGATCTGATCTATATTTCTAAATCAATATCAGTGTTGCTACTTCACACAGACTATTAATCCAGTTTAATGTGCCGAAGGGCTTGTTCTTATAGAAGATAAATTCTTGTACATTACATTCTTGCCTGAGTATGTTTTTTTCAGTGCAAAGTGTTCCTTGTGTACTTGTGTCTGCATGCTATTTTGATTGGGTGTTCTGTGTGTTTGGACATTCATGTATGTTTGTGCGTACAGTGCATCAGAGTTCATGTGGATATTTTTTCACTCTAATGGCATCTTTAGTAAGACCGTAACGATGGAAACCATGTTGCCATGGAAACGCTGCATGTCTTTTTGAATTAGACATCTCTCCTGACTTCCTCCCATCTCGCTCCCATTCTTTCTCTCACCCCCGTCTCTTTTTCTAGCCTTGCCTTTTTAGCAATACCAAAGCTTTAAACACACTTGTGTGTATAATGTGTTATTGGAGCCGCTTTCCTGACCCTCAGGCGCTCTTTCTCTCTATGACAGAAAAATCATTTTTATGCTTTTTATCACTCTTCTACTTGCACTAGTTCTTCACAGCTTTGATGGCATTTTTTTTTAATTTGGAGTTTTTCTGTGTCTCAGTTCAGTCATTTAAAAGCACTACTCATATTTGATTTTATTTTCATATAGGTCACAAATGTCAGTAGCTAAAATACCTAGCAAGTAAGCCAGGTTCTCTGCTTCTATATAATTGAGTGAATGTGATTTTTTTTTTACCCATAGTGGCTCATACTGTATTTATCTAGTTTTAACGGTTGAAGTTTATAGTCCTTGCTTTTGGGGGCATCAATGGTAGCTACTTTTCAGTTAATTATTTTACATTTTATACATTTAAAATATGCTTTAAAGAAAAACAGGAAACCCTATCATTCAGAAATTGCTGGTTTGAATCCCAATAGTGCAGCATCCAGACATGCCCGGGAGCCAGAGAGCAAATTTGGCCATGCTCACTGGGCGGAAGGGATGGGGCTTTCCTTCTCACTCCTGCCAATCACAGTGACACTAGCCAATTGTTATTGTCGGTGAGCTCATGTATGTGTAGATGTTAAAATCGAATATTTTTTTTAGTCTGTTACATTATCCCACATTGGCAGCAGTTAGAGAAACTTCACCTGGCTCAGAAGAATCCTTCACCATCTCTGGTTGTAACATTATAGTCTTTTAGCACTGCTTAATGATTCCACTTTATTTTAGGGAACCAGGTTGGTAAGCATCAGGCCTATTTCACGTTTTCTGTGTCACACAATTTCTGTGTCACAGTCACTCTTCTCAATTTCAGAGTGGTACTTTGATAGGATACCACCTGTGCAACAAATCCAATTTTGAAATTTCCTTGCTCGCAAATGTTACACGGTCAACTGTCAGATGTATTATAAGAATATGGACATGTTTGGTAACGACAGCAACTCAGCCATGGGTTGGGGAGCAGGGTAATCTGGCAATCAACTGGATGAGTCTGGGTTTGGAGGTTGCCAGGAGAATGGTACTGGTCTAACTGCATTGTGCCAAGTGTAAAGTTTGGTGGAGGGAGGATTATAGTGTAGGGTTCTTTTTCAGGAGTTTTTCAGCCCCTTAATTCCAGCGAAAGAAACGGTGAATGCTTTAGCATACCAAGACATTTTGGATAATTCCATGCTCCCAACATTGTGGGAACAATTTGGACCTGGCCCCTTTCTCTTTCAACATGACTGTGCACCGGTGCACAAAGCAAGGTCCATAAAGACATGGATGACAGAGTCTAGTGTGAATAAACCTGACTGTCCTTCTAGTTTAACTTTATCCACAGGAAACTAAAAGAAATAATTGCCTTCATGAAAAAATAGTAATAGGAGAGGTGAGAGTGATGTAAGATGGAAGTTAATGTGTGTGTGTGTGTGTGTGTGTGTGTGTGTGTGTGTGTGTGTGTGTGTGTGTGTGTGTGTGTGTGTGT
>JAOTRA010000020.1:3504372-3515301 GCA_026260255.1 Pseudolaguvia tuberculata
CTAACACAAAAGCAATAGATACTGTATAAAATAGTTATTCAGCAAATATGGGTTGAATGAATATAAGCAAATATGGGTTGATGGAATGAAAATTTTATGTATATGTAAACAGCACATTGAAATTCCTTCTTCGCAAATCCCATTTAAGTTAGGGTGAGAGCACAGGGTCATCTATAATACAGTTCCTCTGGAGCAGGAGGGCATAAAGGTTTTGCTAAAGAATCCAACAGTGGCAGACTTGGTTGCCACCTGATGAATTTTGAGATTTGCTTTACTTCTATGACTATTGATTAACCTGTATAAAACTTATTGATATTAAATCCATTTTACAAGAGTGACCTAATGATAAAAGCCAAATGTGATTGTGTAAACAAATGAAGAAGTAAAAAGTGTGATGGACTAATAAAGAACGGATCCATAGTGCAGGTACTGTTTATTTACAAAACACAAAGTGAAAGGAAGTACGAGAAACATAAATTGAGGAACACTGATAACTAAGAATTACAAAGGTTCTACCGATCACCGTCAGACATAAACAAAAGGTCCTCGTGGGTACAACAAACTTAACTGAGCGGCGTCGGAGTACGCAATGTCCTCGTCGAAAAACACGTCGGGGCATCAGTCCGATCACACAGCAAAATAACTCGCAACGTGCATATCGGCGCGTCGCCTTATATAATGCGTCATCATCCTGGAATCACTAGGCGTGGCCTAGTCGGCATCCTTACAAAAAGAAGAAAGAGAAGTAATGCAAAAAAGTAGCACTTTTGTTATTACTGTCAATCAGGGGCATATGGCACTATTACAATAATACAATATCACAAGCAACTCAGATGGTTACTTTCACAGGATCTACAGGGATTGGACATTATATCATAACTAGATTTTTGAGAGACAGCCTTCATATCTTCTGTATAAAATTCATAAATGTCACTGTGATGCATCTTAAAACACCAAAAACATTGTCATCATTATTTATTTTTTCTTGCTGTCAATTTACATACTCTGTATTTTTTTCATAGAAACCAAACAGGAGATTCAGGGATCTATATCAAGCGTTGTTGCAAGGGCTTCTGCATAGACATCCTCAAAAAGATCGCTAAATCTGTGAAGTTCACCTATGACCTCTACCTAGTGACCAACGGGAAACACGGCAAAAAGATCAATGGCACTTGGAATGGCATGGTGGGCGAGGTAAGGCTGTTTTCTGTTTTCAAATACAAACTAAAAGTTCTAATATAAAAACTTGCAATACAGACTAAGGAGAAGGGTTTGTGTCTAGACACATTCATGAAATATTAAACTTGTGGTCAGCGATTTTGAAGAAAACATTTCATAATATTTCAGGAGAATTTCTGTTTTTACAATCTGTTTGTACAATCTGCTGATAGATGACAGTCTATTTAACACTCCAGAGCCTGGAAACAATGAATGAACCATGATGGCATGTCAATTCAAAAAGCTTTACCTCAGCCTCTCTTTAGATATCTTAAAATAGGTTTCTTGGTGGTTGTTGCTATTGTATGGCTATTTGTTTAATTTTTTTTTTTTTTTTTTTTTTTAAGACTTTTTTAAGGAGAACCATGAATTATTAGATTTCACCCAGAATTTTAATTGGTCTTAAGGAGACATACTTTGATGAATGTTATATGGCTTCATAGTATAGATGTAAAGTGTGTTGATATTTCACATGAATGCATTTTTGGCTTCAGCTAAACTTTCAGAGTTAAACTATTCCCAGTAAACTGTGGTTTTGGAGCAAAAGATTTGATTTCAAATTTATTCCACACAACATGTCCAGATCTCTACTACCCCAATATTGCTGATGCTTATATTCCAGCTTCTTTTTCACCATCGAGGCTATGGAAAGACTTGATAATGTAACTGATCAAAAATCGCAGTCTGTTTGCTTAATAAGCACATTTCATCTGAAGTCTATAGATCTCATCAGCACTAGTATGGCAAGACGCTCTATTATGGCGTGCCTGGTGTGGAGTAGAATCTGCTATTGCTTCAGGTGATAATAGAGTTGCTCATGCATGTGAGCCAATATTTGCATCAAGATACCTATCAGAATAATTTAATTTGAAATAAGGTGATCAGCATGCTTGCTGTGTTACAATAAAAATTTGCATTGCTGTGATGCACAAACTCATGTGGTTGCTGGAAGTCAATGAGGGCGTAGGAAACATAACTTCATTCAAGGAGACACAAAATATGTATAACAGCCTGGATGAACATTTTGACTTTTTAAAACTTAGAGGTTGAGCAATTTATATTCTAATATTATGCACGAGTGTTAAAAAGTGTTCTAACTGCAAAAGGCATTACTTCATTTTATTTACCTCCTTAATATTAATTTATTGGTAATTATTCTGGCTGGCATGTACTTTTGATAGAACACGAAGTGATTGTTTTTCAAGCTGATAAAGTGTCAGTTAGCAGTTGTGAAAGTGTGAGGAAAAGAGCGTGGTGAGAGGAGAGAAAGAGTGAGTCACAGACAGAGACAGTAGAGTTCAACCGACAATGAGAAAAACGAGAAATTTTGATTCAGCTTTAAAATAATCTTTGTTGCAGATCACAATTATTTATATAATTGAGGCATATTTATCTAACTTTTTATTGAGATTCATTTTAATTAATATTAGTCACAACAGTTACAATGTTTTGGCACAGCAGCTGATTTTGGTTAAATGCAAGTATAGACAAGCAAGACAGGGCAGAATCTCTGTAGCGAACATTCCATTTTCCTGTGTAGGCCAAAATCTCTATATTTAAAGCTAAATATACCTGTGCTCAAGTAAGGTCTGGGAAAGAAAAAAAAAAGCGAGAAGAAGGGCAAGCAAAAAAAAAACAAGGGTGTGATAGTGTCCTTATCCTGTAACACCGTTTAGTAACCTAGTTTTTCCTTTCCTTTCTATATTTTTTCCAGTCCTTTCTTTTCTTTTTCTTTGTCAGTTATAGTTTTTTTTCTTTTTCTGCCATGTATGGCTTGTTTCCTATAATCATTTATCAGCTTTTTCCCATGTATGCCTCTTTCTCTCTCTTGTTCTGTAGGTGGTGTTTAAAAATGCTCACATGGCAGTGGGCTCTTTGACCATCAACGAGGAGAGGTCAGAGGTCATTGACTTTTCCGTACCCTTCATCGAGACGGGCATTAGTGTCATGGTCTCACGTAGCAATGGCACTGTGTCTCCTTCTGCATTTCTAGGTGTGAAATTATTCAACATAAAAATATATTAATATATCAAAACTTTGTTTCTGGAAAAGTTTTTTTTAGTGAAACTAGTTTTTTCTTTGTAGCTGAATAAGCAAATGTGTTACTTAATATAACAGGTCAAAGAAACAGACAACTCACAGGTCTTAATAAATAGAAGAGTATTTTTTGTGATCTTACTTCCTGTGACAAACACTTAATCCATTCATTTTCTTACCCGCTTATTCACGAATTTGGGGTCACCGGGGTCTGCTGCGCCTATCCCAGCGCACATAGGGCGAGAGGTGGGGGTACACACTGGACAGAGCAACACATAGACAAACAACTATTCACACACACATTTGAATGTGTATGGACAATTTAGAATCACCAATCGACCTAACGACCCGGCCTGGGATTTGAACCCAGGAACTTCTTGTTGTGAGGCGACTGTGCTATCCGTGCTACGCCACCGAGCCTGACTGGGCTTGTAGAAAATTTCTGATATACTTATATATATCTATATATAATGAATATATATAATTCATTCATTTAGCTTCTTACCTGCTTATTCTCTAATTTGGGTTCACTGGGGTCTGCTGGAGCCTATCCCAGCGCAGGGGTACACCCTGCACAGTTTGCCAGTCCATCGCAGGGCCACACATAGGTGTGTAGGAAGAACATGCCGCACAGATGGATCCCCTACCCCAGGAATTGAATCCGGGACCAATATGTTGTGAGGCGACCATGCTAACCACTATGCCAACACGCCACCATAAAATTATATAATATTATAATCAATATTGTACTATGTATCTAATAAAATGTTATTATAACTTTTTTGTAAGCCTGAATATTTTTGTAATCATTTAAGCAATTATTGACTACATCTAGGTAAATGTTAAACATTTTTTTTAACAACAATTTGTCATTTTTGGAGCCCTCTGCTGTCTGTAAAATGTTGACAGTAACATAGTCATCTTCCATGGGTTATCCTAAAAAGTGGATTGAAAGTGTGTGTTAAACATGTCGTTCTTACCTTCACTCATCCATTTTCCTTCAATAAGGAAAAAAAATGCTGTAAAAAGTTTGCACCTGATTAATCTTGGTTTGATCACTAAACCAGAGATTTAAACAAGGTCATGCAGGGGTAACCAAAGTCTGTCTGGCAGACCAAATATTTAAATACAGTACAAATATTGAAATATATCATATTCAACCAACCAAGGATAACTTACAAATCAAGCAGTTACTTAATATCAACACAAGTGACAGCATAAAATATCCGACCAGACAAAGTAATTATTTGATCATTCATATGGCGTGTCATTTATTTAGCCTACATGAATACTTAAATGTACCTAATGTGAAACACCGCAAATCGTTTAAACTGTACCACACAAACTATTATTAGCTCTGACCAAAGACAGCACAACACGAGCTTAGAACAAATGCATTTACTCGCTGACTGATCTTGATCATGTGAACAGTCAACTAAATCATGGCACAACTATTCTGTTAGAATACAGTTCAATCCACATCTCAGCAATATTTACAGTGGTTTCCTGTAATAATACTGTAGTACTGAGGCAGAAATACAGGTTATTCATATCAGCTTATAGCTTTTGTATATATTTAATATGAGATATATTGTCAACTTTTCACTGTCTCATTATTTTGTTGTGACTTGAAATGGAGATAATTGTCAGGTTAAAAAATAAAGAAAAGTAAAGAAAATAATTAACCATATTCTTTGTGGGGCAATGTTAGGAATAACGGTATTCTATCACACATTCAAAAGTGAGAATTTCACAGACCGTTTATAGCATCAATTGACATATATTGCTGTTTGTTTGTGACCTACTTCCACCAGGTGTTGTCTGAGACAAATAAGCATCTTGGCATAACCCTGGGTCAAAACTTATCATAGACATCTGTCTCTATTTCATATTTCTTTCTCTCACTCCCTCTTTCACTCTCTTTTTATCTGTATGTCCCTGTCTCAGAGCCCTTCAGTGCTGATGTGTGGGTGATGATGTTTGTAATGCTGCTGATTGTATCCGCCGTGGCTGTCTTTGTCTTCGAGTACTTCAGTCCAGTCGGCTATAACCGATGTCTGGCGGATGGACGAGGTATGCATGCACAGAAACACGCTCGGGAGAACACTTATTAAACACCTTGACATATTACAGGCAGAATGTCAAAAGAAATCTGTCCTACAGTCTATGCATGTTTCTTCCGATTACATTTACTGGGCCAAGAGTGTTCTCTGTATAGATTTTAATTTAACACATATCAGTATGAAAAGTGATATAGAATATTTAAGCTAAAATAAGTAAGTAAATAAATAAATAAATAAAAAGTCAAGCAGTGTCTAGAAACGATTCCAACTGGATTTCATAAAGAAGCAATTCTTCTAATTGTAATTCTGATAAAAGTAAAACAAAAAGAAAATGAAAAGTCTATAACATTACATCCTCCTATTGTATATACACAGTATATTTGATTTGATTGACAATGAAACTAAACAAGTTTAAATGAATTTTGTTTTCTATTTGTATTATTGCATAGTTGTTTCAAGTCAATTGTTTTGTAACATACACCGAAATTCACTATTCTTTACAACAAGATACATACATATTATGTATATTATATTATACACACCCACTTTAAGTCACAGACCATATGCTTGCATTTAGTTGGCAGCCTCTTTCCATATACCGCCTTGGATTTAAAACTCCATATACATGTGGCATCATTGCTCGTCTCTATAATGTTTTGAAATGTTATAGATCACAGCAGTAACAATCAAATTTTGCTAGTCTGAATAACTCCCTCTAATCAAATCATTGTTATTTGAATGGTTTATGATAAAAACCCAAACAATGCTGCAATGCGCTGTGTTCAGGTAGAGAGAATACAGAGACTACAGATTTCTCTCTCACCCCTAGGCCCATGTTTAATGACATGTTCCTATTACATAAGCCGATTGTACTGTTCTGAAATGTAAAAGATATTCTAATTTTCCTACAGCACACTGCAGAGTCCCTCTGCGTCTCTCTGTCTAGCCATCTGAGAGCATTATGCCTTTTTTATCTTGGTTTACTGTTCTTCTGAATATGCTTATGTTTGACTTTTTTATTGTTGTACTCATCATGTACTACATTTATGTATTTATTTATTCATTTTTTCTGTCTTTAGAACCAGGTGGTCCCTCCTTCACAATTGGAAAGGCTATATGGCTGCTTTGGGGTTTAGTCTTCAACAACTCTGTGCCTGTCCAAAACCCCAAGGGTACAACCAGTAAGATAATGGTATCAGTGTGGGCCTTCTTTGCTGTCATCTTCCTAGCCAGTTACACTGCCAACCTGGCTGCCTTTATGATCCAAGAGGAGTATGTTGACCAGGTGACTGGTCTCAGCGATAAGAAGGTACTGATCATTTATGTATGTAAAAAACGCCGCTTATTGAGGACAAATTCAAGTTTTTGTGAGTAAACTGTGGGAGTAAACTTTAAACACCGGTTTTATAATCGAATAAATCAAAATAAATTTAAATAAATAAAATATTTACTGCCTATGTTCTATAACTCTTACATAAATTGATACTAGTGTCGAAACAGTAAAGAAGGAACATGTAGACGTTTAGACTGTATACACTGCAAATACCTTGCTATGTGTAATATAAACTCATAAAGCTATTAAATAATAAGCTGTAATAAAGTAATAAATAAACTGTTACAGACTTTAAACTATACACTTTATAAAATACAGTATGTATTGTAGATCTTTACAGAAGCTACAATGTTGTTCCTATTAGTTAAGGTAGAGCTTGTTTGGAGATATGGCAACCTGCTAGATTGTGAGATGTCCCATTCACTACCAGATGTTTCCATTGAGGGGGGATTTTACTGAGTCATTGCACTGTGGTTTTATTACATCTGCGCTATAAGCAGAGAATGAAAAATGTTGGTTATTTTGCAGGGTCTTATTAAAATGTCAGAAGTTACATTAACATATACAGTTTACAACAGTAATAAGGGTGATGATGGTCAAATTTATTTACAGACAGACCTGCCATTCATTCATCTTCTTACCCGCTTATTCCCGAAATCGGAGTCATATAGGGCAAGAGGCTACACACTGAACGGGTCGCCAGTCCATCTCAAGGCAACACCTAGACAAACAACCATTCACACATATATTCACTCTTATGGACAATTTAGAATCAACAATTGACCTAATCTTCATGTTTTTGGAAACCTGAGTACCTGGAGGAAACCCACGCAAGCGCAGGTAGAACATGCAAACTCCGCACAAAATGATCCCCTGGCCCGGGATTTGAACCCGGGACCTTCTTGTTGTGAGGCGAACGTGCTATCCACTACCTCACCGCGCTGTTGTACAGACCTACCAGTTAAAGTAAATTCTTTCTTTGTTTCCTGTAAACATATTTCAGTAAAACTTTAGCATAGTTGTTATTAAGTAACAATTCAGGAAGTAATAGGTAGTATAACATTAATTAAATTACATACTCATTGTTTACTAAGCGAGTGAACTAAACAATAAGTAATAGCTAAATAAGGACACAGTTTGTTCCTTATTTCTTCCATATACATAATTACTAAATAAAAAGTGTTACCATTGAGAGCTACTTGCAAACTTTGAGTAATTAATAAAGAATAATCAATCAATTAATTAATTAAGTAATTAATTAATTTAAATATTAATTAAGTAATTAATAAACACAACAGCATCAACATGTCAACTTACAAGAATGATATATAACATAAAATAAAGAAAGTGATATGGTCTAGCATTTTCAACAATTATAAGCACTGAAACAGTTACATAAACACTGCATGGTGAAAAAATACAGAACTGGGTGTGCAAGAATGAAGCAATATGCAAAATAATCCAAATAAACCCAAATATTAAATCCACACAGTAATAAAACAGAAACATAAACAAAACTGAAACTAAAAAAACATAGTAGATGGAAAACAAGAGATTTTCTGACCTCTCCCATACCAGTGAAACAAAAACATTCACATTTCATCCCAAGCTTAATTCCTATCATGCAAATTACCCAAAACATTTGAGTATTTTGCTTTCATATTTTGCTAGTATTTTGAATTTCACTTGTGGAGATTAAATTAACCAGCCACACCAAAGCACAGGGCAATTGAACAACGACAGTGACGTAACTACATTTCATAGTATTGAACTAATCCAATCATAAACTTTTTAGTATTACTTCTTAAACATTTACCATATATTTTTGGAGGCGATTGAGATGAGAGAGGTTTGAAGATCTCTTCCTGGGTCATCCTCTATTGTGTATATTCCTTTATTCTCTCTCAACCATTTCTGTATATCTTCTTATTCTTCTCCTTTTGGGTGCTCCCATTAGGGGTCACATCACGCTTCTCCACACTACCCTGTTCTCAACATCTGCCTCTTTCACCCCAACTACCTGCATATCTTCTCTCACCACATCTAGAAACCTTCTCCTTGGTCAACCACTTCTGTATATGTTTACTTTATGCTCTGTTCATGATTCATTATCTAAATGTATGATACACTATCTAAATGTTTACTACAGATCATTGCAATCTAAATTTATTAAAATGATTTGTATCCCTGCCTTTCACACTGTGTGCACTGGGATAGGCTCCAGCATCACCACTGAGACCCCAAATTAGGGAATAAGTTGATAAAAAGATGAATGAATGGAATGATTTTAATAATTTTTTTCTAATTTCATGTTTCAATGGGATTTAATCTTAATGAAACATTGTCAGTAAATTACTTATATAGGCGCTAAGATATTTTTTTTTATTTTATATTTGTTATAAGACAAAAAAGAGAAATTGATGTTCATGGGTTTGGTGGGTACACATTGATGACATCAGAGTGTTATGAATGAAAAAATTACATGTTGTTTAAGGATCAGCAAAGGATGATAATCCAGGATCACATTCTACTGACACATATTTTCTAGCTACCTGTTACAGACTACTTATACCTACTTCTTGCAAATAATGTGTTGTTATACAATTCACACTGTTCTTGTGTCATTCTGATTGTTGTTTTGACTTTGAGATGTCATCTGAGCTTATCATTGTAAATTCAGTTAAAGTGCCTGTATTTAGACATCAGAAATTATTGTGCTAATCGCTGTTGCTGCACCCATTGTGCTTTTAATATGTTATATTAGCTTCGCTCTTGGCCTATAACTATGAGAAGTTATCAGGCTAATGGCTATTGGAAATTAGGTTACCTCTGCTAAAACAGGCAAGGAGAACTGACAAGGAGAATCTTTGGTGGCCACTTAATAATTCATATGCTGATTTTTTTTACATTTTTTTAGGCTGTGCTGATTTTTTAATTGCTAATTTACAATGTTATATTTTAATACAGTCATAAATAATTATTATTATTACTACTACAAATACAAAATAAGCCAAGAAGACACAGGCATGTAAAACAGCCATGATTTTTCAAAAAAAGTATTTCGCATCAAACTGTTGTAAAATACATTATATCAGATACGCTAATGTTTGTGAATAAATGTAGATTTAAATCCTGAGTTCACACTGACCTTTCTCGATGTCTTTTTTCTCTCTCTTTCTTTCCCTTGCTACAGTTCCAACGGCCAAATGACTTTTCTCCGCCGTTCCGTTTTGGTACGGTTCCCAATGGGAGCACAGAAAGGAACATTAGAAACAATTACAAAGAGATGCACAGCTACATGACCAGCTTCCACCAGAAAAACGTGAACGAGGCACTTCATAGCCTAAAAACAGGGTAAAATAAAAGGCTGTTTTATGGGGTTGTAAATTAAATAAATACATTTTTCTATTAACATAGGACAGACTTTGTCAAATACTTTTACAACATTCTTTTGTCCAATATCAATTAAAGGACCAAGTTGGTAATCTTGCCTATTTTTCTTGACAGAAAATTGGATGCGTTTATCTATGATGCTGCTGTACTAAACTACATGGCAGGCAGAGATGAGGGCTGTAAACTTGTGACAATTGGGAGTGGTTATATCTTTGCTACCACTGGCTATGGCATCGCCATCCAGAAAGATTCTGGCTGGAAGAGGCCTGTGGACCTAGCCATTTTGCAGCTGTTTGGAGATGGTGAGAAACCATATTTCATATTTATTTATAGCAAAAGAGCAACACTATGAAAATTATGTTTTGAATACTACTTAAATATCAATTTACGATGTAGGAATAAAATAGGTTTTATGTAATAACAGCTCCTCTTAATGTTTTTTTAATATTTACATTTAAATATAAAATGACACAAGAACTGGACTTGGACTGGATTCAGTTAATTTTGATGTAATCATAGAACAATCTATTGTTTCAGATGAACATTCCTTTTTGCATACTAAAAGATAGCTGTAAAAACAGATTTTTCTTTAAGTCTTTCTGTGGCAAATACCACTCTGTGCCCAGAGTGACTTGCTTTTATTTATTTTACACAACTGAGCTATTGGGGATTAAGGTCTTTGCTCTAACACCTTAACCACTGCGCTATCGCTTCCACTGTCCTTTTTAGCTATTCTAAAGTCTTTGTTAAATGGCCCACAGCATGATCAAAATATAATACAAAACATTCACTTTCAAAAATTCTTTGACCTACTGTGTGTGTGTGTGTGTGTGTGTGTGTGTGTGTGTGTGTGTGTGTGTGTGTGTGTGTGTGTGTGTGTGTGTG
>JAOTRA010000020.1:3518580-3530477 GCA_026260255.1 Pseudolaguvia tuberculata
GTGTGTGTGTGTGTGTGTGTGTGTGTGTGTGTGTGTGTGTGTGTGTGTGTGTGTGTGTGTGTGTGTGTGTGATAACTTATGGGCTATTACATATTGCTTATTAGTTTTAGTGCAAGACTGACAGATCATTTTAGGAAATGCCTTAAGGGAACACAGTGTAACCAAGTTAAACACTTTTCCTCTGGATTTTAATTATGTAGTCCACACACACATACTGTATACACAGAAACAGAAAACACTAGCCTAATCAAAAAAATATATGCACTAGTAATTTTTTAAAGTAAATTATGCCTTTATTTGTTTGTGTCTGTAGTTGTAATTAATAATTTAATTGAAAGTTATTCTTACTTCTCAATTTTCTCAATTGCACTTTTTCACACATTTTACCTATTTCTTGACTGCTGCCACTTGTACACACGTCCTTATGTAAGGTTTCTGTAAAGTAAAGTCTAGCTTCAGATTGTTACTGTTTAGCCTGATAAAATTATTAAATTGAATCTACTACATGTATGTTACCTTAGCCTATAGATATCAACATTCATCAATACAATTAGCAATACAAACTCTTTACCTATTTTAATTTTCTATTGTCTTTTTACATTTCAGCCTGAATTAGTATCCCAAGACCTTCTGTTCTAAAATTTAGAGCTAATAATCAGGATAAATATCAAAAAAAAAATGTTTGAAGGTTTGAAGTTTAAATAAAAGTATAAAAAGCAAAACTGATTTTATTTATATTTTGTGAACACACTGTTTCATCATAAATGTACTGGCAAGTGTTTTGGATGAATCCATATCATGCATATCATGTGATGTATCAGCTTAACACCACTTTTAGGTCTGCTCCAGGTACTCAGGTGTTTTATGTGTAATGGTGTAGATGGCTCTACTGGTAAGCATGATCAGATTTTTCCTCTCCTGACTGGACTTTTTTTGTGGGAAAGATTCCATGGCTGTAAAGGAGCATGGATCTCCTAGACACGGACAAGACCGATACACAGACAGAAAGACATGTCTTGGTCCTATAACAAAAGCGTTTTTATCAGATCTTCTATGTAGGTCCTAAAACACATCAAGCTGTCTCTAATTGTCAGGATGTTTTTGCAAGCATATTTGAGGGCTTCTGACTTTAGATACTGTTCCACAACAGTAAATAGGAATACAAAATGGTTCATGTTAGAAATGAACGCGTTGTTAATGTTAGAAATGAAAATGGTATAAAAATCCCTAACACAATATGAATAACCTAGTAACCACAGTAACTAAAAGAATTCATACTTTTATTCCTATAGGTGAACCTTTTAATTACTATTTATTTCCTTTATTTGCAAAAGGTCTTTTAAATAATAATATACACAATATTAACTACTGTTAACTAACAAAAACTGTGATCAATGATTTAGTAAGTTATAGTTATTAACTCATCAATAACTAAAAGTTTTTTCTTTCTTCACAAAGTCAATTGAGTGAAATTGAATCATATGGATACTACCTGGAACTTGTTACTGTGTCTTGTCTTACTTAATTAATTAAATCATTGCGGTAGTAACTAGATAGTTAATATTGTACTAAACATTTGTTTCAGTGTAATTATTGATAATTGATGCAATTAGAAAATTAATGAAGGAACGCCCTGCGGTGGATTGTCCAGGGTGTACCCCTGCCTCTCGCCCTATGTGAGATGGGATAGGCACCAGCAGACCCCCGTGACCCCAAATTAGGGAATAAGTGAGTAAGAAGATGAATGAATGAATGAATGAATGAATGAATGAATGAATGAATGAATGAACGGTACCAAATATGTTATGGCTATTTTCTCCCACATTTTCAATCAAAACTGAGGTTGTGTATGTGAATATTTTTTTCTGCAATTTAGTTTTAAATTAACCTATTGTGTTATATTCAGATCATGCCATGGGTTCACTCTGAATTATATATATGAAGATTTGTTTACATCTCTGATTTCTTCAAAAATAATTCTATTATTAAAATGTTTGTAGTTAAATTATTAATGAAATGTATTGCTATTATATTTTTAAACCCTATTTATTCGTCTGTGATCCTGCCCTGATCTTTTAATTACTGCTAAGACCTTAGGGTCACCTCTTAGCTCCAAAAGCTAAATCATGAGTGACATTGTAAATCAATCATTAACAAAGAGTAGCTCTAATGGGAAAACATTTGGAGTAATGCAACATGACAAATGTAGTGTGTCTCAGGAGCCTTAATTTGTTTAATGCACACTCAGACAATTTCAAAACAAATAACATTCTAAAACAAGCATGCATTAATGCTTTTAACGTTGTGTGAAAGAACAACCAGAGTGCATTAGCCATGGACATATTGAAAAAAAAAAATACATTCAAATATAAAATCTTAAAAATACTCAGACACCTCTATGTTCTATTCAGACACAATGTGTCTAACTACACATACACACACACACACACACACACACACACACACACACACACACAAACACACACACACAGAGCTACAAAACAGACATTTAAATCAAGGCAAGGACATCACACACTAATGTCTTTTTTTCTGCCCACTCTTTCAACCTCTTTGTGTCCTTCACCCAAAATAACTCCCCTGACCTACTGGCATTGTCAAATCCTTATCCATCTTTTTTACATCTCACCCTTCATTTACTTGCTCTTTCTTAATAATCCTCTTTTCTCTTTCTTACAAAATTTCTATCCATCTCTCATCTCACCCCTTTTCTCTTATTTGTCCATCAAACCCCTGCCCTCTTTCTCTCTGTTTGTTTGTCTCTCACAGGTGAGATGGAGGAATTAGAGGCACTTTGGTTGACTGGTATTTGTCACAATGAGAAGAACGAGGTGATGAGCAGCCAGCTGGATGTCGACAACATGGCCGGCGTCTTCTACATGCTGGGGGCGGCTATGGCGTTGTCGCTCATCACCTTCATTGCTGAACACTTGTTCTACTGGCAGCTACGCTTCTGCTTCATGGGCGTGTGTTCTGGCAAGCCTGGCGTTACTTTCTCTATCAGCAGGGTCTGTTGATCCATTTTTTCCTTTTTTTTACAATTGACACTTGTAGTGCACTTGTGTTAAAACTAGGTATAAGATATAAATAAAAGGATTGTCCCATTCTCATGTTGTTTTGAAAATCAAACAAGCAGTTCTGTGTTATGATTTGTTTCAATTTCAAATGCAACCTAATTGTGTGCAAGAGATAAAAGAAGTAAAAAGAAGAAATGCTGTCTGTCATAATATGTATAAATCGTTGAGAAATGCTGCAAGAATCTAGCAAATATATTTTATATCTTTTATATTTGAGATTAAAAAAAAAAATAGATTGTTGAAATAAAATGTAGTTTTAGGTTAAGAAAATTAACATATGTGGTGTCAACAAGTGATCAAATGAAAAAAGATACCTTTAGGTAGATACCTTTAGGGTAAAAAAATAAAGAATGAGTATCAGAGACATGGGAATATGCCAGTAACAGACCAATCATATAAAGCAGTCAAGAAATAAATGAAAGAAAAGAGCCAAGATAGATAGAATGGCTAAAGGCGGAGGGAAGTACAGTGTGGCTGTCAGAAAAGAAGTGCACAGTGCTGTTGAGACAGACAAAAATAATGTTTATGACATAGTCTTTCATACATAGACTATGTATATTTATAATGTATGTGTAAATCAAATACACATTAGCATCTTAATGATGTTTAAATGTTGTAATTTTTTTGTGTCATAAATGCTAAAAAAATTTGTAAAAAATAATATAATCAGTCAAACTATTTTACTTTCATGTTTCTTTCACGTTTCTTTCTGCAACAGGGCATTTACAGCTGCATACATGGGGTTCAGATCGAGGAGAACAAATCAGGCCTCAACTCTCCATCAGCTACCATGAACATGAACATGAACAACACCCACTCCAACATCCTTCGTTTGCTGCGCACAGCCAAAAACATGACCTCAGTACCTGGGGTCAATGGTTCTCCCCACAGTGCCCTGGACTATGGTCACCGTGAGTCGACTGTCTATGACATTAGTGAGCATCGACGCAGTCTGGCAGGCCACAGTGACTGCAAGCCCCCACCTCCATATCTGCCAGAAGATAATATGTTTAGCGACTATGTGAGTGATGTGGAGAGGACTTTTGGGAACATGCACCTGAAGGACAGTAACCTGTACCAGGATCATTATCTGCATCACCATGGGGGCACGGGATCCGGACTGGCTCTGGGTATGTCGGGTCCATTGCCTAATCGACCTCGTAGCTTAGGCAGTGCCAGCTCTTTGGAGGGAGGAATGTACGATTGTGACAGTTTAGGGGGAGGGGTAGCACCTATTTTCACCACCCAGCCCCGTCAGTCACTGACACACAGGAACAGGGAAAAGTTTGACTTGATTGCAGGCCACCCTACCCAATCAAGCTTCAAATCTGGCCTGCCTGATCTATATGGAAAGTTTTCCTTCAAGGGTGGGGCATCCAGTTCAGGATTTATTGCGGGACATGACAGGTACTGTGGGGGAGGAGGGGCGGGCTCAGGAGGGGATGATGGAAATATCCGTTCTGATGTCTCTGATATTTCCACCCACACCGTGACCTATGGAAATCTCGAGGGCAATGCTAAGCGACGCAAGCAGTACAGAGACAGTCTGAAAAAAAGGCCAGCATCTGCCAAGTCACGCCGAGAGCAGGATGAAATTGAGCTGGGCTTCCGGAGACGAACCCACCACACCATCCACCACCACCACCACCATCATCCTGTTACACAAGGGCACCGTTCAGCTACCCCACCTGTGGAACGCAAGAGCCTAAGAGGAGGCAATACCTCATACATGTTCCATGACAAAGATAATCTGAGGGACTTCTATATTGACCAGTTCCGATCCAAGGAAGGATCATCCCAATGGGAGCACTTGGATTTAAGTGACACTCCTGGAATGGGTGGTGGAGGGGGCTTGGGAGGGGGCGGATGTGGTGGCATAGTCAGCGGTGGTGGTGGGGGAGCGTGCACTAGTTTGGTTCCTGTGGACGATTTCTTGAAAGGTAAATCCAAGAAGACAGAGTGTAAGGGTGGAGTGGGAGGATCTCCTGGGCAGCAAGGCCATGCATGCTGGGAAAAGAACATTGGAGGAGTGGGGGGTTTGGCTGGAGGGGATTGGGAATGCCGTAACTGCCATAGTGGAGGCAACAAGCCCATTTGCATGCATGGGGTAGGAGGGGGTGGAGGGGTATCAAGTGGAGGAGGTGGAGGTAGTGGACAAGGCTCCAGCCGGCCAAGCTCAGCTACTTGCAAACGATGTGATTCATGCAAGAAGCCAGGCAACTTATATGACATCAGTGAGGACAACCACCTCCTCATAGATCAGACAGGGGGCAAGTTTCCCCTTGAAGGTGGAAAGGGAATTGGAGGAAGTGGAGGGGCCCAAACCCAGGTGCAAAGGCGCAAGTTTGGTCCAGGGGGCAGGGTATTGCGTAGACAGCATTCTTATGACACATTTGTAGACCTGCAAAAAGAAGGGGCAGGTAGGATGGGAGGCTCTGGAGGGTTTGGAGGAGCATCCATGCTTCCTCAACCACGTAGTGTGAGTCTGAAAGACAAAGATCGCTACATGGAAGGTGCAAGCCCATATGCCCAGATGTTTGAGCGGTATATGGGAGGGGAACAAGAGACAACGTTTATTATGGGTGGGGACCAGGGGAAAGGAGGTGGCTCTTCATTTAACTTGTTCCGTGGGGGAGAAGGTGGGTTGCATCGTCGCTCAGTAGGTGAAAGAGACATGAGGGACAGGGATAGAGGCATGATGGGAGGAGGTATAGGAGGTACCCGAGGGGTTGGGACTTACTCCTTGTCTAAATCTCTCTACCCAGATAAGGTGAACCAGAACCCATTCATCCCAACCTTCGGTGATGACCAGTGCCTATTACATGGCGCCAAATCGTACTACTTCAAAAAGCAGCAGGCACAGCCGCAGCAGCAACAGACGCAACAGCAGCAACAGCTACTCAACAACAACCGGGCAGACTTCCGTGGCTCCATGGGGGTGACTTCTTATTTGCCAGCCTCTGCTTCTGCCGGGGTTTTGTCCAACGTGGGACCCCGTTTTCCCAATGAAATATGCCTGGGTGGGCCCCTCAGCAATCACCATGGAGGAGCAGCAGGCAACAACAAGCTGCTGTCAGCAAGGGATGGTTTAGGGATGGGGCAAGGCCAGAGACCTTTCAACAGCTCAAGTAATGGACACGTATACGAGAAGCTCTCCAGCATTGAATCTGATGTCTGATGTTTAAGTTTGAGTAACAGACAAAAAAGCAGAATGAGAGAAATGGAAATACGGGAGTGGAATAAAAAAGGCAGCAGACAAAGGTAATGACCCATAGATCGTGTCTGGTTTGTAATTTTTATTTTTCAAAACCAAGAAAGCACACAAGCAAGAAGGACTGATTAGTTTGACATATGTGGTCGTAGCACTGTTGGAGCGCTGTAAATAGAGAGAAGGGGCTTGCTGACAAGACAAAAACTCAGACAACCTCAGTATATCTCTCGATTTTATCTTCTCATCTTTTTATTATCCCTTCTAGTTTTCTGCTCTTTATACCAAAACACAATGTTATTATCCAGCTTAGGTGCAGAGATCTGATACAATTGTCAACAGAAATTAGTTATTGTCTAGAAACAACAGGGTAAAACTTACAATAATTGTACTGACGATGTTAACAATAATACTATAGATATGATTATAATGTTTATGACATTTAGTTTGGGATTGACTTCTGTATGTTATACACTGTTGTATCTCTGTACTCTGCTTTAAACTCTGTGTCAGCATACAACTTTGCAGAGAATGCCCATTTCATCGTGGGTTGTCATCTGATCCTATATGTCAACTGAGCTCGCATTGTCTTCATGCCATTTTTCCCTGATTTGAAACTCCAGGATCACCACTGACAATGCCATTCTAGAAAAACTTTAGACAACTTTACTTTCAGATTTACTTAATTTAATTTACTAAATTAATTTCATTTTTATGCTATGCTATTATTATGTGTAAAAGGCATGATTGCAAAGTACTTCAGTTGAACTTGAGAAATTGTAGATTGGAAGACAATTGTTATGATCTCTTTTTACGGCTTTACAATTTTTATAATGTTACATTAATGTCAGTAGAACGTTGGTTTAGTACACAGCACATTACGTGCCTTAGCAGGAGTCCCAGAAATCTCATTATACAAGTCATGTTGCTATGGCAACTTTCTGGTCACTGCACAGACTGGTCATTGGATGAGTATCCATGATTCCGTCACCTGTGATAAAGATGCCTGATATGAAATCACAATGTCCAATTACACACAGAGAAACAACACAATCATAAATTGTATGATTTTTGACATTGCTGTACATTTGTAATTTTACAAGAGATAGTTTTGAATTCAATTTGCACAGCTCTGTGTGAAATATGTTTTAATGATAACTTGCATTTATTTAGTACATTCATTAGATTTAATTGGACAAACAATTATTCTGGGATGTTTTATATACTTGATAAAGGCTCAAAGGAGTTAAGTTCAAATCCTAAATAAACAAAGATCAATAATTGTAATCAATTTATTTTCCACCATTTGTTTTGAGTTCATTTATTTTGCTTTTTGTGCACTTGGCATTGGTGTTACAGGATTTTACAATCTGCTTGTTATTTTTAAGTGTAAATATTTCTTTTTCTTTCATGGTGTACGGTGAGAATAAAACAAAGTTGTAATTTTAGGAAATGCCTTTAATAAGTTAAAAACAAAATGAAAATAGACTATTTGCACAATACAACCTGGCCATAAATTATGAATACAGAGACCATCTTAATAATTAGTTCAAATGTTAATTATTTATTCATTATCACCACATGTTTTTGACATGCCTAAATCCAGAGGACAGAATAATCTTTCTGGCTTAATAAAATCACACTTTTTACATTAAGACATACATATTTAAAAAAAACTATGCCAACATATCTTGAGCCAGCATTAGACTATAAGATCTTTACTAACATTCCAGCTTACAAAATTGAAATAAAATGTATAGTATTACAGAGATAAAACAAATAAAAGATTGACAAATGAACCTGTAGATTTGTTAATTCAGTTGTATAATCACTAGTCTCTAGCTATATTTCTTTTTTTCTTCCCACCATTGAACATACCTATTTTGCCGATCGCTTCAGAACTCCAATTCTTTTTTTATAAGCTTTATATAAGTTTTTGTGTGTGGAAATATGTTTTCTTTAATTGCATTTTGTAGACCTCTTTTTAGCCAGAAAGAGCTCCAACTCAAGCACAATGTTTATATTAATAATTGCTGTGTAAATATCTATTTTGTGAACTTTACGAAAACGCCACTTTTATTGCCAATTATTCATTTTTTGCTAAGTTTATGAAAGTTTGTGAAACTGTGACTACATTGTGAGATACATGCATGCATCTTTCTTTCTATTTTGCATTTCAGCTTTTAGATTACATATGATTCAAAGACCACGTTTAGTGTTTTCTTTTTTTGTGTGTGTATAGAAATTTCTCTTTATTTTGCTTTCCTGGTACCAGTTATTGCCACACAGAGTTCAGACTGATAACTGTACTGTCTGGCATTTATAAGGGCAAATATAATCATGAGATTCGGTATTCAATATATGTATTATATTGAAAGATAAATGGATGTTTGACAGAAAGTATGACCATGTCCTTAGCTTAACCTTTTGATTCATGTAATAGTGTGAGGTCCTAACTTAAGAACAAGTTTATTTTTCTTGTGTTTATAGGGCAAATTTTTTACTTTACAAGATTGAAACTTAGCATCGTAAAAAAAATATCTGCATGTTTGACCCTTGGCAAAATGTTTTTCTTTAAATCGTGGTCTTTTTTCCTTACTGCAGGTTAACTTTCCCTTCAGTCTAGTGTGTTCCGTGAATGACCGATATTTCGCAGGTTTGCTGTACAATTATGCAGTGTGGCCATTTCTTCTTCTTCTGTCACTCTTGGTGTTTTATGTTGGATAACAGGTGGCATGGTAGCACAGGACAAAACCGCTGTGTGTTAAAGAATAAAAGTGAAAGAGAGAGCGTGTCTATGAGGAAAGCCGTCACACAGGCTAACTACACAATTATGGGGTTAGTAGTTTTATGGAACATAATGAATAGGCTGTTATAATACTTTATTTTTGTGCAGAAGCGAGCTGGCAAGAAAAAGGGTCTGCCTTTGCTCTTCCTTAGAAATAGCTGCAGTTCTTCCTGTAGTTTGGACACGTACCAATTCTCTGTGTTAGCAGAGCGGATCACTGCTTGTAGGTGGAGATCACGAGAGACTATGGCAGTGGTGTATACATAAGAGAGTGAAAGATAGTAGCCTACATTTCATTTTTGCACTCTGTTATCAATTTTACAGTATAGGATTACTTGTAGTTGGCCATTGCACAAAGAGAGTGCAGTGTTGTGATTCAGCATAGGCTTATCAGTTCTTTTGTTTGCTCTTGAACTTCCTCCGTTGCTCTTGTATGTCACAGGTATTTGTAGTGCCTGAAATCATGCTTGATTACCTCTGTGTGTGGTTATGTGTGAGACACACTGCACATGCATTGAAGTCCATAATTTTTAATATATGGGTATACTGATAATAAGATGGGGTTATTTGGCAAACATTTTAGTTTGAAAGGTTTTATAAACACCATTGAAGTATCAAGTGATGAAAGGTAGACCTGATTTAAAAAAGGATAAAAAAGTTCACGTTTGTTGTCTTTCGTATGAATTGATATTTCAATATCTCTTTTTTTCTTGTTTTTTGACAGTTGTTTTAAATGTTACTGACCAACAACTAATGTACAGATTGTGTAAATATGACCAAATGGTTTCTCTTAATCCATTTTTTGTATAGAGAGATTACCTGTGTTTAAGATTCAATAATAATTTATTGGGAAATTTCACAATACTTAAACTACTGAGAATACAGACACAGTATGTGTGAAATATAAGTGCTAAGATATATTCTTCTGTCTCTTTGTACAAAACAGTGTTGACATTAAATAAAAGGGAGAAATCCCATGGTGGTTTCTTGTTTTCAAATTCTTCCTTTTCAGATATATACAGTCATGTTAACAGCAAAGAAGCATAATAAATAATATCCAATTTTTTTAGAATTGCAGTTTGCATTCTAAACTGTTTTTTTAGTTTGTAATTCTTTACAAGACATGTTTAAAAGGTAACAATATTTATTAACCTTTAGATATGTGTAAAGACTCAATTGCACAGTTGCAATAGCATATTTAATATGGCATTGATTACATTCAAGAAAGAAACAGTTACCATACACCAGCTATAAACAACCGTAGCTATACTACAAATAGGCTGAATAGAGTAAATTATGAAAACTAAGAGATTCGTTCAGAGAGACAATTAAATCATGTACAAAATGAATTGTACTTATAGGAAATGTTTTGTGGGGGAAACAACACCACATGTATTAAATGAACAACCTATGGTATAATATTATAATCTTCTATGGTAGGGTGTGGTAATGTATTCTATGGTAATGTAGGGTGTAGAAATGTATGCGTTGATTGGTAATGAAGTTTTAAACATTAGAGGGAAAACAATCATACATTATAGCATAACGTACTATCATAGTAGTGGTATAGTACATTCATCTTCTAACCTGCTTATTCCTCAATTCGGGTTCACAGGTGGTCAGCTGGAGTATATCCTAGAGTACACCCTGGACAGATTGCCAGTCCATCGCACAACACACACACACATACACACACATACACACACATACACACTCCTATTGGGCAATTTAAAATCACAGATAAACTTAATGTAACAGGAGAAAACCCACACAAGTGCAGAGAGGACATGAACACTCCACACAGAAAGCCCCCTTGCCTGGGAATCAAACCCTGGACCTTCTTGCTGTGAGGCGACCACTATACCACCGTGCTGCCATAACACCAATATCAGCTACCTGATTGAGAGAACAGAGCCTTTACAGTTTGGCAGAATTCACAAAATGTTGAAACGTGGTGGTTGGGCTAGAGCAGAAAAAAACACTCTAAATGGAACTTCTGTTCAGTGCTGGACAACCCATGTTCCTTAAGTTAATTTGTTCCAGTTGTTTTCCAGCCATTTCTACCCTATTCAATGCTAATCACGTGGTTCAGCTGTTTAGTCAATCCGAGGGTCGGAGATACCAAATTGCAAGAAATGGTGTCTTTAGTCTTATATTGTCTGAAAAAGCCTGAAGCAAATAATCAGCAGTGGTTAGTGCTGAAAAACAAGAAGAAGTTTAAGTACCATGGTTAAGTACGCAGACAAGGCAAGATCAGAGAAAGAAAAGAAAAGCTTTGTCCTGTTTTCAGTACTCAATGAAGCTTCACTTTACTATTCTGAAGTATGTAGTAGTATAACACACAAAAGAAACAGTCAGTAGGCAAGTAATGAAGTAGTGTGGGAGAAAAACGAATACATAGTAGTATGGCATAAATGTGGGGAAGGTGTGTGATTGGCATCTGCTGTGGTTTCCATGGAAATGTTGCAGCAGCACCACAAGCAATCAGAACATTATTGTCAAGTGTTGACATGGGATAGAAAAAAGGAGAAAACATTCTTTTTCATTTTTGCTACGGGTTTAAACATTTTGCTTGGCTGAAATTATACAGCGCCTAGAGACAGGAAACGAGCCGTCACTGCCGATATGACTATCTATAAAATATTCAGAGGTGCCTAAGAGTTATCATTGTCGTTTGGACTTAAAAATATAGTAGCTGTTTCATCATCCTATAAAGCTTTTCACTGTCTTTCTCTCTCTCTCTCTCTCTCTCTCTCTCTCTCTCTCTCTCTCTCTCTCTCTCTCTCTTTCTCTCTTTCTCTCTCTC
>JAOTRA010000020.1:3530577-3543379 GCA_026260255.1 Pseudolaguvia tuberculata
ATATATACAAAAAAGAACAAATTTATTTGTGCATTTTTTGTAAATTGATTATTTATAAATTGTAAAAAAAATTTAAATGTTTGTTTGTTTTTGTTATGAAATAGTCACTGAAGCTGATATTCAATTATCAAGAAACATTTATTCATCCTCTAAGAATACTTGGTACCCATTAACTTTTCTTTTCCAGAAAATGCACCATGTCTACCAAGATAATGTTTCAGTTAATTAAATAAAACCTCATAAATTACAAAATTGATAATTTCAGGCAATCGACTGTATATCATATTTATTTCTATTTGAAAAAATGCTTACATATTTTTTATATTTTTATACTGAAGATAATGGGTATTTATTTTATAAGACTAATTGATAATACGAATTCAATACTCTGGTGCGACATCTAGTGGCAAATGTGCGGCAATTCCTCTTCCTCTCCCCACTGATGGCGCTCTAATTGACGTCGTTGATTGTTTTTAACCGATGCAGGTGTTGGTGAGTTTGCAGTTTTACATTATTTGACTGGGCTACACGACAGGCTGCGCTTTAGCGTACACGTGAGCGAAAACACAGGCGATGTCTTGTCGAATACAGTCAAGAATTACAGCGATTTTTATTTTAGCAATATTTTTTCACTGTTCATCAATCCATGGCTCTGTTTTTGACCGAATCCAAAACATACAGGTAGGAAGATCTTTACAAAATCAAAGCAAACATAAAGGAGAAGATCCAATTAACTTGGAAATAATCGAGCAGAAGTCAGACGTAGGTTCTGTAGAAAATCAAGACCGGCGGTCTCATCAAGATACACACTTAATCGTCGATAAAACCGAAAACGTAAAACCGCACACCTCTTTGTTAGTTATCCGTCAATTTAACCAAACTCCAGAGCAGGAAGATGCTGATGTGAAAGATCTGTTTCAATCCGATTCTCCAGGTAATGTTAGAACGTGAACATTGAGTTTTTAGGTTTCCCACATTACTGGACGTTCTGTAACCGTGAATGCTATTTCTGTGAAGGATTTAAAAGTCAGTCAATCCCAGGAAAAATCCAGCTTTCCTCCATGCGTGTTACTGAAGACTGGTTACAAATGAGACCACAGGTGCAGTGTTCTCCAGCTGCTATAATCCTGACAGCCAAAGGATGGAACTACATGTACTTTCTTGTGGACCGAGGTTGGACTGTCCTATGACAGTGACATATGACATCCTATTTAATAAACAAATATTTTTGTATTATGTAACAATTACCTTTTCAAACTCCTTTTTAGTGGGTGAAACCCCAGTGTCATTACTTCACCTACCTTCTCAATGTGGGCACATTGTTAGGGCAACGTGGAAAGACCTTGTTCTGGTAGCTCCATATGATGGATGCTATGTTCTTCAGCAGGTACAGTTGTGACTTTCTTGCTAATATCTTGATGATTTTTAAAGAGTTTATTATGAGTAATTATATTAAATTGTATTCAAGGTTTGCAGAGACTATTTTAAGCGATGGTGTTAAGATGTTTGATTAAGTCTGTTCAGCTTTTCTTCTGTTTGCTGTGGACTTTTCTGGTCCTTTAGAATGGAAGTTATGTTTTGCCTTTGTGGTGGTGGGGGATGCCTGTGAGTATTTCCTGTCCCATGACTCCAGTTACTGCTTCTGCTATTCCATCTGGCTTCTGCTCAGACCTTGGAATAATCCTTAGGATAGAGGGGTCTTGGAAAGGTTTAGAAAAGTATAGCATCAAAGGTGAGATTGATGTGTACTGATTTGCATGTTTTTTTAAAATATTGCTTAATTCAATTATTTGCATTATAATTATAGCTTTGTTGAAAACTAAGCTTACCATACCAGTTTCGGGTGTACTCTTGCCATATGTGTGCTGGGATAAACTCACCAGCTCACCCCATATTGGGGAATATGCAGGTTAGAAGATGAATTAATGGTTGAAAGATCTTAACGATTTCCTTATTTGTAGTAAATGATGATTGGTTTCCCCTCGTGTCCAACAAATGTGCATATCGTATGGACTCCTCAAATGAAGACCTGGTCCTGTTTATTCCCTTCGCCATGCATTGTGCTAAGGTAGGCTGTTCAGACTTGGTGATTGAGGGTTATTTGGTGCAAAACTGAAGGAGGAAAAAAAGGGATTTGCCAAATGTAATTATAATTGCAAACAGCCATCAATTAATTTTGGTGTCATTTGGCAAATTCCCTTTTCATGACTATTTAAATTGCATTTGTCCTAATTAGATTTAAAGAAATGTTTATTCCTAATTTTCTTTCATCAGGATGAAGGCAGTTCTGTTAAAGTCCGGTTGGATGAGAAATTGTATACTCTTTCTTGTCAGTCTCAATATAATCCTTCCGCAACATCCTCTCAGATTATCCCATTTGAGCCTACACTCACTGAACCGGACATCACCAACATGAAGCAAGCCCAACAGCATAGATTGATTGCCTCTGACCAACCAGCCCAAGATGATACAGAATCAATTGGCTTATTTCCTCCCTTTGGAAATTTGCAGCTGAGCGTACCCATGGGGCAGCCCTCTTATCAACATTTTGCTCATCTCTCATCTAAGTTTTATAATCAAAAGCCCATTCCACCAGATTCACACACTCAAAAGCAAATAGTACTAAATAAAGATTCAGTGCCTCACATGGGACCACAGCCCATACTTCTGCCCCCCCAGCTGCCTCAGGTGCCTCAAACGCCCCAGCTGCCTCAGGTGCCTCAAACGCCTCAGGTGCCTCAAACGCCTCAGGTGCCTCAAACGCCCCAGCTGCCTCAGGTGCCTCAAACGCCTCAGCTGCCTCAGGTTCCACAGGGTCATAAATTTCCAGTGCTGGCAAACAATTATTCCCAGTTGTCTCCAGTGCTCACCTGCAAAGAGGATTATTTGAAAGCATCTTTGGATTCTGCAAAAATAAATTCTATTAAAGTCAAAGGTAAATTATTTTATACTAATTAGTTAACCAAAAGTGAGTGCATGTAGTGTTTGTATGAACAAATTTGACTCAATTGCAGCTATTGTAGTGCATCTTGGTTCTAAAATGGAGATTTGTCTGGATTAGGTATCTTCTCCTTTCGGCTGCTCCCATTAGGGTTTGCCACAGAGGATCGCTCTTCTCTACACTACCCTGTCCTCTACAGCTTCCTCTTTCACCCCAACTACCTGAATGTCTTCCAAAAACCTCCTCCTTGGTCTTCCTCTTTTCCTGCTGCCGGCACTTCCATCCTCAGCATTGTACCAATATAATGCATGTCCCTCCTCTGCACATGTCCAAACCATCTCAACCTAGCGTCCCTTACCTTCTCTCCAAAACATCCTACATGCGGCGTCCCTCTAATAAACCCATTTCTAATCCTGTCCATCCTCGTCACTCATAATGAAAATCTCAGCATCTTCTCAACATCAACTCTGCCACACCCAATTCTTCCTCCTGTTTTTTTGACACCACTGTCTTTACAACATTGTAGGCTTCACAACAGTCCTATAAACTTTCCCTTTCCAATCACAAATCACTCCTGCCACTCTTCTCTAAACACTCCACCCTGCCTGCACTTTTTTTTCTATTTCTCTAACGCACTCTCCATTACTTTGCACTGTTTATTTGTCTGCCTTTGGTATAGTTTTATTAATCATTCTTATCAGTCTTCAGTTTAAAATCATTTAGTCAGCAGATCTTAAAATTTATAACAAAATATTGCAAACTAACAAGTATTCAGTCACTTTAGGCTATTGCTTGATTTGAGCAAATTTCTCCTCCAATAACAGCAGATTTACACACTGGAAGAGTCAGTTTCAGGATCATAAATCTTCATAGTAGAAGGTTTATCCTTTTGTTTTGGTATTTAAGTCTTGCTTCAAGTTCCCTAAAGTGAAGTATCACGTTCCCTAAATATTTTTGTTTATATATTAATTTTTAATTTTTCCTTACAAGATAGCCCAATTTAAGAATGTGAAGCATCCATAAAACACATTTTGCTCTGCGGAAGTATCATTTCATGCATAGCTGTTTCATCATTTTGTCTTTGATCTAAAACAATATTTAAAAATCAACTGTTTCCTCTTAACCAGATTTACAGGGTTACATTTGCATTGCTCTAATAACTCATGAGTATGGTTACTGTATGCTGAGTACTTTCGGATAGTGTACTTTCAAAAAAATGATGGGCCTTGGCAGTGTTTAGTAGTGTAATGGATCTTCCTCACAATCATGATTGTTTAGCTGAGCTGCTTTTGTCTAGATGGTAGGTTTTCTTTTATTTAACAGTTGTACATCTAATAGTGATGTCCTTGTTTAGTCAATAACTTTCCTTGGGTGCTGAATATGACGCTCTTTTCACTGACTATTTTAAAGCAGATTTAACTTTGTTGTTCTATCTGTGGTTATAGATGTGAAGAGAAACGTTTGGGTGCCAGTTTCTTTAGCTCCAGCCAACTGTGACTATTCACTGCAGCCTAAAGCCAGGAGTGTGGTTTTCTTCTCCCCACTTCCTGCCTGTCACTCGTATTTTGTGGTAAGATGATGATTTGGTGCCTAGTTCACACATCTTGAATGTTCATGTAGGTTTTGGACTAGTCAAAAACAAACATGTCTCCACACTCCATTAATTGCTACAAAAAACTTGCTTAAAGGTTTTTTGTAGAACGCTTCAGTCTGGTGTCTGTGTCCATCATTGTCTTAAGTAAATCGTATATATTACAGTTGTAGGAAAATGCAATGAATCTTGGAATAATCACTTTCTTTTTTTTTTTTGTAGTCCCCCGTGCTTCTTTCTCTCTCTGTAAAGTTCTGGGACACTACATTGCGAAGACACCGTGCCTTAAAACTTCAGTGTCCCTACACCTCACCCTCTCCCACTATTACAAGCTTGTCAACACCAGCAGCCAGCCATAAGCCCAGACCTATTTTCACAGCTTTTCAACCAGCCAGACAGCAAAACCAGGCCTCCTATCCTCATAACCTGCAATCAAATTCATCACAGATTAAAGACTCGCCCATCCCATATCAAAACTTCAGTGTTTTATTGTTGAATCCCTACAATCCAGCAGTGACCTCTCTCCAACATTCTGACTCAAAGCCAGCTTTCTGGTCATCCAAGTTAACCCGTCAAACCTTACCCCTGGCTTCTCAAATGCTGCAGCCAGAAGTCTTGTGCCGCTCCAAAGATATGGGTGTCAAACTACCACCTGTTCCAATCACAGGCCTGACAGTTGACTGTAAGTCGTTGGTTGTAGGATTATAATTTAACTTGGTATTTATGCTTACGTTTGTCAGTTTTAAAAATATAATGCTAATACTAAGGCACTTTTGTTTCGGATCAATGTTTGATATGCTTTTTTGGATAAACTTTAAAAAGATTTCTCCCCTTAAAGCTCCCAATGTTGGCATTAAGGAAAGTATGAAGGGAATGCTTTTAGATGATGCTCCAAGTCATTGTGGATACTTGATAAAGAAGAACCAAAATGGTGCTTTTAACATTCTTCTGCCGTACACATCATGTCACATGGCTTATAAGGTTTGTACACTCTATACTGTGATAAATATAATTATATTTTGCTTGTCTGTGGGAAATCTTTTCTTTTTAACCTTCAAAAGGATGGCCAGTACAGGATAGTGTTGAAGTATTCTACATTGGGTAATCGTAAAATTGAGGCCGCCCTTTCCTGCCAAGTTCCTGTGAACCATGGTATGTTATTCATTCTATCAATTTCTTACCCGCTTATTCCTGAATTTGGGGTCATAGGGGGGGTCTGCGGCGGGGTTACACCCTGGACGGGTCGCCAGTCCATCTCAGGGCAACACAGACAAACACACATTCACTCCTATGGACAATTTACTCACCAATTGACCTAATCTGCATGTTTTTGGACTGTGGGAGGAAACCGGAGTATCCGGAGGAAACCCACGCAAGCACGGGGAGAACATGTATGTTGTATTTTATTTAAATTCATTTTGGACATTGGACATTTTTTGCTATGAACCACATTTTACCATCAAATAACTGTCATTAATTTAGTTATATTCTGTTCCTGTTAGAGAAAAGCATACAGATATTCATGTAATCCTGTAATATTTTTTTTCTAGGTTCTGGTGTTTTGTATCTTCAAATAATGCAATATATAGTATCACACGTATTGCAATACTAACAAATGGGTGTAACGGATACAAAAACAGAGGCCACTTTATTTTATTTTATTCTGCAGTAGTATAGGAGGAAGTTTTTAAAATGGGTTTTAGTTGAATACTTTTTATATATTGTAGTATATTACATCGTCTGAAAGAACATACCATTTATTTTTTTTTTTTTGTATTTCCTTTAAGTAGCACTTCACTAGGCTTAGACAATATGCTTGGATAATCACTAGCTTTTTTTGTTAATTGTCTTCATGCACTGCGTCATTTCTTCATGTTTTATAGAATGCAACTTGCCAGCTGAACATAGGCTAGCCTGTGGAGCCAGCTCTGTTTCAGCAGCTGAATGCCGTAATCTGGGTTGCTGTTACTGCCTGAACACTCAGACATGTTACTACCCCATGGATGGTGAATGTTTTTCCTGTACATGCTCAGTTGTATTAAACTTTATTTATTGTAACTTGCTAACACCTTTTGTTTTCTCCTGGGCAGAATGCACAGTCGATCGGCATTTTGTTTTTTCCATCCCTGCCTCACTTACAGAACCACCTCTATCACCTTCCCTCCTGGCTACAGCTGGTAACAGCTCCTGTACTTCACAAAGGGTGGTGGCAGACATGGCACTTTTTAAGATTCCATTAGATGAATGTGGAGTTCACAAATATGTGAGTGCAATTATAGTTTTTCGTAGATCTTTTATTTTTTACTAAATCTATTTAATATGCCATTTACAAAACTTTGTTTTCTTGTGTAGGAGGTTGGCAACACTGTTATCTATATGGTGGAAATCTTGAACACTCTGCAGTCTGTCACACTCAACTATGGAACCATAACTAGAGATTCACCGTTCCGGTACATATTCACCAGAATGGACGTTCCTGCATGCAAAAATATTATTTGCATATGCAAGTTCTGTGTCCCATATTGATAAATACCCATTTTTCTTTCCTAGGCTGTTGGTTGAGTGCCGGTACCATTCTGGCACTGTGGCAAGTGTGGGTTACCTGGTGAAAAGCCCATCTCTCGGCCCATCCATTCAGGCTCGGGGTGTATTTGGTGTTCAACTCAGGATTGCAAAAGGTCAGTGTCATAAACGGCTATAGCAAGAGTTGTGCAAATCTAGTTTTGGAGTTACAAATAATTGCAAGTCTACGACTATTAAAGTTCCATATGTCATTCACTTTTGTTGTGTCAAGTAATGACACTAGGGGTCATGTTTTGGAACCCCAATGTACCACTTATGTATTTTGAAATGGCCAATGAAATTGATCAAGCAATATTTTCTCCAAATGTACACGTATTAATTGTAAAAAAAAAAAAAAAAAAAAAAATTTAAGCATGTCCAGTTTCTTTTTTCCTGGCGGTACAAAAGGTTCTGACAAAATTGTGGAATGTGCTTCTTTCGGGGTGACACAGGTTGGCAGTTCATTGCAGGGCCATACATAGACCAACAATCATACACTCAGTCATGCCTATGGTGTATTTAGAATCACCAATCAACCTAATGTACATGTTGTTGGATTGTGGGAGGAAACCAGAGTACCTGGAGAAAACCCATGCAAGCGCAGGGAGAACTTGCAAACTCCGCACAGAAAGACCCCTTGTCCGGGACTTTATAGGCATGTGGATATTTTTCCCCATCTGCTAATGTTTATGATGTGCAACTTGCCTTTCAGTGGATTTGTGTTGTCTCTCAATATTTGTTGAGAATTTCTGAATTTTATTATACCCTTTTCTAATTTGTCCTAGACCAGCAGTACAGTAGCTACTATCCACAATATCACCGGCCCCTGCGCACACTTCTGGGAAAACCCCTTTATCTTGAAGTGCGTCTGTTGAACCCCATAGACCCCAGTGCAGTGCTGTTGGTGCATTACTGTTTAGCATACCCTCGCTCGGTGCATTCGGCATGGGTCCTAATCTATGATGGGTATGACGCAAAATTAAATATGATATAAAATTTGTTCTGTTTCGACTTCTGTGCATCTTATGCATGTCCTCCCTTATAGTTGCCCAAATCCTCTTGATGTTGCACCATCTCACCCACCCCCTCCAGCGCCTTCTGAAGAACTGGCCAACCACGTAAGACGATTCACGGTCAGTACTTTCCAGTTTCTGGATAAAAACACGAACGAAATGATAGCTGATGAAGAAGAGGAGATAAAGGAGGAAGAGGTAATGCTCAAATATTGTTGATAGGAATTGGTATGCATTGGAACGCTTTGTACATATAGTAATTAAGTTCTATAAATATATTTCAAATCTATTAATGGTGTTGACAAGGGAGGGGAAATAAATATCTACTCCCTTAAAATCTTTATATTCTAGATATAAAAAAGGATTCAAAGTAGCCATTTTTTCCAACCTTTGATTTTTGAAGTTACTTACTATTATCGTTTTAAATTAAGATATGTATATTTAATTCCTTCAGATTTATTTCATGTGTGCCACAGAGGTTTGTTTACCCTCTGAAGGTCCATGTGTAGAGGGCTGTATTAATCGTGAGTACCTGACATTTCTTCATTCTGTCCTTCCTGTCATCTTTGTGTGTGTATGTGTGTATATATATATATATATATCTCTATCTCTCATTCTCAAGTGCAGTATGATATAATCTTGTTTATTTTTTTATTAGCTGTAGATTCTGCAACAGTGAAATCCTGAACGTGGAATTTCAGTAATCACTCTATGCTTGGAAAGTTAAGTTCTGTGTTTAAAAAAATAAATAAATAAAATGCCAAAATGTGAAGATGACCTGTTCATTTTAATAAAGTGCCAAATATTTACAAGCATGTACTTTAGCCATTTGCTAGTGTCTGTAGTGCTTTCTGTTGTGTGTGATGAGATTAGAGCTCTGGCTGAAGGCTTTTCCACACACTCTGCACACATGTGGCTTCTCTCCTTAAAATGCATAAAAAGAAAACATGCAATAAGCCAACAATTCATCCACTCTTCCACCTTCTGTGAAATTTTGTATACTTTAGCTTAATTTCTTAAACAATTTAATCGTTATTGAACACAAATATAAACATTCATAATGAAGTGAAGTATATCTAGTATCTTAGAAGTTGCTAACTCTTCCCTGTATGTAGATTTACCAGCATCCCAGATAAGCAACTTTATAAATAACTTTGAGATACCACCATGAATGGATTTTATAGATGTATAATTATTTTAAAGTGTATCAGATGTAAAGTTATTTAAAAGGGCTACTCAACATTACAAAGATATTTTATAAATGTTTTCAAAGCAGTGACTTGCATTTAAGAGGCACAGCCTCACCTGTCATCAAGGAAATTAAATGTTAATAAAATTAAATGGTCCCCTTTCATTTAACTTCACAATTTTTGGAATAGTTTTTATTCACTCAATTTTCACATTTACCATTCAAATGCTAAGAGCATGCGCTGAACCTCACTGTGGATTTGCAATCGCTGTGCTGGTGCTAGCTATACAGTGAGTCCCTCTGCATGTTGCTATTATATTCAAACTGTGTGTGAGAGAGAAAACGTATTGTATTTTAAGGCACATAGTTCTCCTGCCTCATGGCAGGAGGCAATAGTGATCCTAGGGATTCAGAGTCTTTTAAAATTGAAGAAAGATGATGACTTACAAACTAAGTTATCAATGCTTTTATTCAAAAAGAGTAGCATATGTACTTCATTTATGAGTAAAGGTAAGATGATAAAGTTTTTTTTTCTATGCTTTAGCTTGTATATGTAAATTTTAAACAAAAGTTAAATGTTGCCAATCAAATGTTAAATAAGCTACTCTGTCTATATTGATTGTGGTGTCAGTGCCTCACCAGACAAACATCTCTGCAAGATACTGTTTCAAAGTCTTACCTGTGTGAATAAAGGTGTGTTTCTTCATGTCTGATTTCTGATGGAATCTCTTGCCGCAGTACTGGCAGGGGTAAGGCCTCGTGTTGGAGTGGATTAGCAGGTGTGTAGAAAGGGTGGAGGAGCGTTTGAACAGCTTCCCACACACTTTACACTCAAACGTTCGCTCCTAAAACAATCGTGCATGGTTAGATTTATAGCCCATCTTGTACTATATGATGACCACTAATATAAAGTAGTTTACTTAAGTGAGCAATGTTTTTACAAAAATGTGTTCACACAACATTTAAGGCCTGCATCAAACTGTAATGACCTTTGTTCTATGTGGCATTGCTGGTTTGCCGCTGTTAATGCAGACCAGAGGTAAGTTGTGACCATTGTGACGCTTGAATTTATGAGCTTCCAAGTCAGAGAAGGTACAAAAGTTCTGCAAAAGAGACAGAAAAATGTGAGACTGTAGAGCAAGCAAAGGGCTGAATTAATGGAAACAATGGTTTAATTTTTTTATTGTTTAGAATTTTATTTTTGTAAAATGCTGTAAAAATGGAACAAGGCTTTTTTACCTTGCCACATAATTGGCAGTGTATCTCAGACGACCCAATCGCTAAACAACCGCTGTCTTTACTGCTGTACGTAAAGTCACGTTTCCGGTCATTTGTGTCCTCTGTATTGCCAGAGTGGAAGTTATACCATGAAACTGGTGAAGGGAATTTACTACCTATCATTTCTGAAAAGGAGAAAGATCAATTATGTAACATTTTGTATAAAATCAATGTGTGTCCCCCTAATACAAATTCGTAATATTTATTTAATGTAACATAAAATTTATATATTTATATATTTTTGGTGATAGACATTATACTTTTAAGCAAAACTGATTTAACCCTTTAATGAATGCAACTAAAATCATGTTTCTGCATTTAACACTACCTCCAGTCCAGTCCAATTGTGACTTTTTCTGCTGTATTGAAGAAGCATGGTCATTTGGTTCAGGCTCTTCTTTGGTTCCTGCACCCGTCAAGCCTGTTACACCCAGACATGGCATGCAGTCGGTGGGAAGGGAACATCGAGAGCCTCCACGTCTTTTCTTTTTCACCAGAAAAGAACGAGGCATGATGAACAGTATGCAGGAAAGCTGTTGAACGGGAGAAATGCACTTAAGAGAAGAATAAAAAATAAAAACAACTTCAACACCCCAATATTAGAACGATTAAATGAAGAAAGTGGGAGTAAATAGAATGAATAATTATTAAATAATTTGGACTTGTCTCTTTCTGGTCATAAATTCCTACATTCCATCTTTTAAAAACTATGTATGTAGTTGAATTTCTGTAGTATACTGATACTATATGCAATGTTGTATTAATTAATTTAAGCAAAAGGTCCAAAAAGTAAAATGTGTATAATGAAATATGTATGCAATTTTACACAGCTGTTGTTGTTATTGACGTGCCCATATGTGTATGCTTGTGTGGGAAACGACAATAATCTTTTACCAAACAATCAACAACTTTGTAGGTTCTGTGGCTGGGAAAGTTACCCTGATTAAATCTGCTACGTTATTGTCAGTAACAGCTTTGTAACAGGGGAAACAGTCATTTGTTTGATTACTCATTACTTAAAGAAACAACTCTATTAACACCATATATTGCCACTATCACTGCTGCCTGGTTTTGATTATTTCATTAAATAAGGTGTGTAGAACTGTTATGGTTTTAAGCTTTTTCTATTGCGAGAATATTGTTGGTTTTAATCAGTCACAACTATACCTGAAGGCTTTTGACATCTAATAGAATTTTAAACACCTTTTCAACTGCAAAAGACAAGCAATTAGAATGACAAAATGCTTAATTTTATTTATATTTATTTATTGCTCATATTAAATTATTGCTAATTTTCAAAGATGGACATGACATTAAAATGTAAGACATTTCCTCTCAAAAATATATAAATTTATATTTTATTTAAATCCAATTATTGCCAACTAAGAATAAAATGTTTGTTTTTCCTGCTGTCTTTTGTCAGGCTTAAGTAACAAACACTGAACACTAGGTGTCAGTATTGAACGCACTTTTAGCGTTAGGTGAATAAGAGCTTGCAGCTGTTTCAGTGACTATTAAATTCACGTGTGGCGCTAGTTGTTTGGGCCCCAACACCCTTTCCAGTCCATTAGACTCATCCTAACATTCATCTCTTTAGCCGCAGAGCTGATAATGTTGTGAATTAATAATATTCTCGCTAAATTAGCCACAGTTCCCACAGCCCAAATCCAGCGAAAAGCAAACTCCAAAAGGCTATTATAGAAGTAAAAGCTAGTCTATAATTAAAAAAAAAACAACAAAAAAAAACCTTATGATTGGATGTTCTAATAATTTTAGCCATATAGTGTATGTATACATTGTGTTTATATACTACAATGTATTTCCCTGCAACATCACTTCCTAATTACTCTTTAATGTCTCTTAATTTACAGATATTAATTAGAATTAACTGAGTGTTTTAGTGAGTATTCACTATAATACCTTTTTTGATTTGATTCTGTAAAGTTGTCTTTACAGCTCACTGACCAAACATTTCAATGTTTAACATTATGTAAAATAGTGTCAATGTTGACCCTGTATCAGCCAGCATGGATCACTGCTCCGGCTCACTTAATAAAGTTATTTAAAGCATTATAACTAATAACCGCGGATTTCAACAAAGCATCACATTCGAAAGTCTTCATAAGAAATTTTCTAAAACGGTTTGCATGAAATGTCACACACACACACACACACACACACACACACACACACACACACACACACACACACACACACACACACACACA
>JAOTRA010000020.1:3551959-3572974 GCA_026260255.1 Pseudolaguvia tuberculata
TATATAAAGCTTGACTGTTTGATCTTTTGACCCAAGCATGTTTGTGGAGCACATTTAAAATCTGTTAACATACTGTTTAAATACAAATAAATGTACTGTACAGTGAAATTCTCACAAAATCTATGATATAGAAAATGGAGAAAACATGAGACATGAGAAACATGGTCGCTGTGCCCGTTTTCACACACCTAATATGTACAGAAGCCCACAAACAAAACAGTCATACTACTTTATCGTATTACTTCGTGATATCTATGCTTTTTTAAAGTATTCACTAAAACAGATTCTATGAAAAAAATGACATGTGTTGTCAAATCCAAAACTAAATACTGAGCAATTTGTTAAGTACATTTGAATATAAAGAATTGAGTGTGACTAGACTTTCAATTATACATTAAATCTTTATAGAAACCATTTAATTCAAGTAACGCGTATTCACATAGTGTGTATTAACACACTGTCACTATATAGGATAAAGAACTGTTAGAAAATGTGCATATAAGAAAACGTTAAAAAAAAACTTTCAAAATTATATTTATACTAGCAGCATGTGTTAAAAATTATCTCAATTTATGGAGACCTTAAATGCCATTACATGTTTTTACAATTTGGCACAGAGAAGAAAATTGAGTATTTATTTTTATGTTTATCTCAATAAGTATAAAAATTAAAAAATGAAATAAATTACACAACATAAATAGTGTTACATTTGGCAAGTTTGAGATATTGTTTTTGTAGGTTTGTGTGTTTGTTTTTAACAACGAAATGAACATTTACCGACTCTAAAACCTTTTTCTTTTACACTGATATACATACAAACACAGATTAGCTACAGTAGATAACTGTTCATATTTTCCAGCTACATGTCTATTAACGTCTATAAACATTTTAACATACTACAAATGTGTGTATGTTAAGCTTTTGTCTGAATCTTTCTAATAAAGTGATTGGAGTGTGTGGTCAAGAAAGTACACTCCTCTGTACCTCTTTGACTTCATGGTATTTTAAATGTTTCTCTTATCAGGAAGGATTCATCCTTGGACCTCAGAATATCAATAAAAAGATTAAGGAATGGATTAGTCTCCAGCTAATTATACACTATATAGCCTAGAGTTTGTGAACAAGTCACCATCAGAGCCTATATGTAATTAATCTCTGCTCTGTTGTCACACATTTGGAAGAAGACAAATGTATAGAATGTCTTGTTGTTGTATTACATTGTCTTTCTTCCCTGGAACTACAAGAACCAAACACTGTTGGATGTGTTATGGTTGGAGTAAAGGAACTTGAGTGTTTTGTACAGGGTCTTGAATCTAACTCAACCTCACTGAACACCTTCTGATAAAATGCACCCCAAACTTCCTCACCCAGCATCAATATTTGTGTTCGAAGCTCTTTAACTCTCTGAAAGTCAGTGGTCCTTCCACAGAAAATCTTTTAGCAATAAGAGGTAAATGATGTTTAAACACACATACAGTTGTAATGGTCAGGTATCCACAAGCTTGTGCAGTGGTATTTTCAAAAATACTTAGATAATCTTTCTTTAACACAAACTTTGAAACAGCAGCTTAAGACCAAAAATACATTTTAAAAAGCCACTCATTAGTGAATATTTACCAGGATAAAAAAAAAAAAAAAAATCAACCTTCTAGCTTCAAAATAAATATGTACTACATGGGATTGTTCTGTTAAGAAAACCCTAAAGTTGTGGATACAAAGTTCAACATACTGAAGCATTACTTAATAAACATTAGTCTTGAGCTTTAGTTAGAACAGCTCATTACATCTAATGATTTATGAGGAGGGAAACACCACTGCATACACTTGCTTAGGAAAGAAAACAACGTATATTAATACACATCCAAATCATGCGTCTCATAGTGCCTGAGTTGCTGTGATAGAAGAACATATTACTTCTCTGTCTGCATTACAGTCTTTAAAATTCAGCTTTAGGAGTCTTTTTTGTACATGTTAGTCAGTACATTTGTCTAAAGCTGATGCTGATGAGTGTTAGGAACCAGTTCAGCACAAGGGAAAAATGGAGCGATAGAATAATGGGGACACAGGAAGGGAAGGATAACTTGTGTCAGTCTGTTCTGTATGTACAATGAGGCTTCCTATTGAAGTCTGTCAAGAGTTCTGCCTTTCAGCTTTGATCTTATTGGAGTGTGTTAACGTCTGTGCATGTGTACACTCATTTTTAATACCAGTTCATGGCGTGCACCAACATACTCCTCACCATGCCTATAAACACTTTTCTGTCGCACCCAAATGCTCATGCCTTTTTTTCTAATTCTCAGGGGCTTCAGTTAACACCATTTCTTTATAAATTTTCTGCTGAGTGGATGCCATATCCTGACACGGGAGGGTGGTGTGGGATTCGTTTCTCTCGTCTCCGTCACTCTCTGTGCTGCCCTCACTGTCAAGATGAGTTGAGGTATGGTGAGGATACAGCGCTGTGCCTGGCAGCGGGCTCTGAAGCAGATCGTCATCTGAACTCAGGTAATCTCCTTCTGCAGAAACTGGGCTTGCCAGACACAGGTTCTGATAGGTTCCATTCCCAGAATTTTGAAATTTGGATGGATGACCACGTAATTGCCGTACCTAAAATGAAAAGCATGAAACTTAGAATCACAAAGACGATCTATAAATCACATGGGTGCAAGTAACATAATTAACAAGTAATAGAATGTTAGGTATGGCAAAGTTCAACAAAGAAATACAGACAGTAATCTGAATTTTAAAAATGTGTTCTTAATAGAAAATTTATACACGGTTAAAATGCCACTTGTGTGATTTCGGTTAATGATTAAACTGTGAATTAATTTCGAGAACAAAACACCTGTAAACCTGTAAATACACATGAAGACACTTGTTAAAATTAAATTAGTTAATTTTTAATTAAAAGTTAATGGAAATAAGATTCTGATATAACTTGATATTATAATTTACTTTTAAGCACCATCTTGGTCAGCATTTTTACATAGCTTATTTCTTCAGTAAATGCAATGTGTACGTATCTACATATATTCTGCGTGTGAAAAGCGTAGTAAAACTATTTCCTTGCGTGACTGAAGCAGACCACAATTTTATGTCTCATTTGATTTCTCTTCCATTGACTCATTGAACTTTGCATGAAAGAATGATACAGGTAGTGAGCCCCCCCAAAAAAAATCTCAGATATGATGTCATGGAATTCCCAACTAGAGCTGAGTGAGGGTGGAGCCGTGGTAAACCAATGAAAAAACTCCCTGTGATTGCAATCGAGTGCTGACTCCGCCTCTCACTTCCTCACTGAGCTTTCAGTGAAAACCACAAAAGAAGTCAGTGCACTCTACCCGCACAAAATAGGCCACCGAGATTTACCTGCTTAGTAGAGCAACAAAATAAAAACTAAATCTAAATATTAATTTAGGAAAAACTTTTTTTATAACAATTATTAAATTGTAACCACCATGCAAGTATATATAAAAAAAACTAAGATTTTGCAGTTTACATTTTTATTTAATCATAAATTTTAGAAATACATTACAAAACTAGTTATTCACATACACTTAATATATTCTGCTAACTTGTATCAAGTCTGAGCCAAACATGTTGTATCCTATCTAATTGTAACTAATTCATCATTCATCTTCTTACCCACTTATTCTCAAATTCAGGGTCACAGGGGTCTGCTGGAGCCTATCCCAGCACACATAGGGTGAGAGGCATGGGTACACCCTGGACAGGTTGCCAGTCCATCGCAGGGCACACAAAGTCAAACAACTATTCTCGCACACATTCAATCCTATGAGCAATTTAGAGTCATTAATCAACTTATGTATATGTTTTTTGGACTGTGGGAGGAAATTTGAGTGTCCGGAGGGAACCCACACAAGCTCGGAAAGTTAATGTACCTGTACGCATATTAGTTTCATTTCAAAATGTTTAGTTTCATGTTTTTCTCATGCTTAGATTGGTATGTAAACAACAGAGTTAAAGTTCAAACAACCTGAGACTGAAATAGTGGTGAGTGGTAAAACCAACCAAAAGGAAGAAGACGAGTACTAGAAGTGAGAGCACTGCAGTAAAAGAGTGACAGACAAAAAGAAAATGGAGAATGTCAACATACTCTCACACCCTCAGTCACGAAAGCCTCTTCTCTAGATGAGCAAGCGCTGAACATTTACAAATGAATTTGTGTGTGGGGGTAAAACAGCTCATCAGCATCACGAACACACAAACATCAAAGCCCCTCCTGCGTGCCTGTGTGTATATGGCTCATTAGGTGATTGGGAGTAAATAGGGCTGTGTGGTCAGTACAGTGGCTTTAGGGGCCACTCTAGCTCTCAGATATAGACTTACCGGATTGATAGGTGGTTGGTTTATTTTAAGATTCTTTACACAACCTCTGAATTACATTTATTTAAATACTGGAAGTGACTATGACTGGCAGCAAAAAAAAGTTAACTCAATTTGCATATACCGTTCAAATTTCAAATGCATAAGCGTCACCAGAATTTAATTTCATTAAAAATTCGACTTTGTCTTTAAAAACAAAACTGTAACTACCGCATAAATTTAAGTCATTTTTTGTTTTAGTAGTTAAGGGGGCAAATTCTTTTTATCATAGAATATTGATACTAATTTACATTTACATTAATATTTAAGTAAAACCAAAAAACTTCCTCCTCCACTCCTGCAGTAGTTGCCGATACATATGGCCAATGTCTTAGAAGCAAACTTGGTGGAAAAACATAGATCACGTCTAACTTTTATTTATTGTATTTTTAGCTATTTGTTTGTTATTGTAGCCCATGTATCAGGTTGTACCCATTCCATTTTGTAAGGTCCTTGCCAATTCACTGCTCTAGGAAATTGTGCGTTAAATGTTTTTGAATTTTTTTAGCTGCTCTCTTTATTTGTCCTACATCATACATGAGGCATCCTAGACTTTCCATTGATATGTCATTTAATTGACTATGATACTAGGAACTGTATGTAAAGGTTTGAATAGCTTTTTGGTTATTGTAATTATAACTAAAGTGTTTTATTCGTAGTTGTTTTCAGTTAACGATAAATGTATAATTTAGTGTACAGCTATAAAGTTTAAATTCTAAATTAAACAATATACAGTAAAATGTGCAATATCAATTAAAATGTTGAATGTTCTTGGAATATGGTAATGCAGCATACAGCATGTTTGTGTTTATCTGCCTCACCTCATTTTTTAGTTCAGTAATCTGTTCCCTTAATTGATTGATGTACTGTCTGGAATCAGAATGATTCAGCTGACCCTGTATCAACCCTTCTTCCTTCTGCACAACACACGCACACACACACAGACACACACAGTTTTAATATATTGCAGAAGTAACATATAAAAGTATTCGAGACTGTACACACACTCTGTTTCTCTTTATCTCTCTCTCTCTCTAATAGACATAAATAACACAATTTATAACACTCACATGTACACACACACACATGCAAGAACACTCGCAAGCGCACATACAAGCTCGCAAGCGCACACACAAGCTCGCACACACAGGTTTGTGCTCTAATAGACACACAAACACACTTTATAACATGTATGAAAACATTTACACACTTATACGCATACATTATCCAAGCACATACTTGCAATTCTAGCTCAGCTATTTTTTGTCTGAGTTCAGCCATGGTCGCCATGCTGTCCGCCTCCCTTAGGCGCACCGCCATCACCTCCTCTTTACTCTAGAAACAGAGTGACACACAGGAAAAGAGGGAAGAGGTTAGAGAGGAAGAGAAATACATACAACAGTCATTTATTCATTTTACGAGTCCTCTTTTGTTTTTCCACAAATACATACATAAACTACTTTTTTCTTATAAAAAATTATGTTCCAACATTTGTTTATCGATCATGGATGTTTAAAATGTTTCCTTATATTTTAATTAATTATCGCATAATTCATATATTTATTACATACTTATGTACAGAGGGTTCTCACTGGGGTATTCAAAAAACAGTATTAGTTCTTAATCTGAATATTTAGTCATAACGTGAATAAATACATAAGTATTTACTTAAAAATAACAAGTGTGAAGTAATAAAAGTTACACTTAATACTAGTGTACTTACAATACTTTGGTATTTCATAGTAAGTATGAATACAAATCATCTAATTGAAATACTGTTTTGTTTACATGCAGCTGTTTTAACATCTATTATCAATGCAGCGGTTGAGCATCATGTTTGTTGATGAAGCTTGATGTAAAATATAAATAAAATTCCACTCAAAGATGATTATTTAAATCTTATTAATAGATTACATCAGGCAGCGTGGTGGCTAGCACAATCGCCTCACAGCAAGAATGTCCGGGGTTCGATTCCCAGGCAAAGGGTTTTTCTCTGTCAAGATTGCATGTTCTTGCACAGGTTTTCTCCAGGTACTCCGGTTTCCGCTCACAGACCAAAAACCGTAGGCTGTTTGGTCATTGTAAAATTACATGCTAATCTTGCAAAACCACAATGAGTCAAGGAAGTTTCATTTTATCACTTATAAAAACAGCAGGAGTTGTTCTCTTTTTGTTCTTTCATGAAGTACCTAAAGTCACAAATTCGCCATCATAGGACGAGTTTTTCTTCCTGTCTTATCTTTATATACACACACACAAGTGTCCATCTTTTGTGTAATTTTTTAAGTCAGGTGGAAGAAATAGATCATCCAGGGTTTTTAAGTTTTTAAAGTGACTTTTTTGAAGAATCTGACAGCTCATCCATACAACTGCTTGTTGTACTAATGTACTAATACTCATCATATCATTGGCCATCATATATATACACTTTAAATGAAGCATGCTTATTCAAAGTTTTAATAGCTTGATATGATGATATTGTACTTAAAACTTCATTACCATTTAAAATGGTTTACTGTTGGTTTTATCTTTAACACATAAAATAAAAATCCAGTTTCTGATTACTCTCTTTACTTTAGGAATATTAAAACATTGTAAAGTATTTTGTAAAATTCTAGAAATGTAAAAAGACGTACTAATTAAGTACAATTTTGCTTTAAAATGTAATATAGACGGTATACTTAAGTTTAATACAATATACTATTTAAAAACAACTGTTTTAACTTTTTAGTGTTTAGTCATATAGGTCACAATCATATAGTGTCTTAAAAATTTGATTAACTAAAAGAAGAAAAAAAATAAATATTATAGAAAATAAAAACATTTAAACTTACAGCAAAAAAAAAAGAGATTGCAAAAACAAATAAAAATAATGTACATGAATGACCAAGTGGAAAATGTAAGCATACATTACCTTGCAGTCTGACTCGGCCTGTTTTCTCTTCATTTCGTTAAGCTGACTCTGCAGACTCTTATTGTGCGATAGCGCATTCTGCAGTCGCTCCTGCAAAGCAATACTCTCCTGCTCATGACGAGTCACCGCCTTATTGTAAATCTGATTCTAAACCAGAGAAAACACACATTAATCATACATTATCAAGTAGAGCTCTAGAAATTAGATACAAAATCTTGTTTATATAAATCATACAACTAATAGAAAAATCAAAGTAAGTCATGATGTGACTGCAGTTGATGTTGCTTGTGCCCACATTTGTTTATATTTAAACATATATGTTTGCTCCAATGGCGGTGCGGTGGCGTAGTGGTTTGCATAGTTGCCTCACAACAAGATGGACCCGGGTTCGATTCTTCTGTGCGTGCTTGCATTTGTTTCCTCTGGGTACTCTGGTTTCCTCCCACAGTCCCAAAACATGTACATTATGTTGATTGGTGATTCTAAATTAGTTCTAAATTCTATGGTTCCCATAGGAGTGAATGTGTGTGTGTGTGAATGGTTGGTTGTCTATATGTTGCCCTGTGATGGACTGGCGACCCCCATCCAGGTTCTACCCCTGCCTCTCGCTTTATGTGAGCTGGGATAGGCTCCAGTGGACCACCGTGACCCTGTTTATTTACTTCCTGTTGTGTGACCCTTGCCTCAGTAGTGTTTCCTGTCATGTGGTTCCACTGTCATGTGGTTCAGCTGTCTTGTCTTGTTAATTGCCATGTTTATTGAAGGTGTTGTCTGTTTGGTGTTGTCTGTGCCACTTACAGGTGGACTATCGTGTGTCACAGAGGTTTTCATGTGAACCATGTTTATTCAAGTTCATATTATGTTCTGTTCTTGCTATACCTGTTAACTCTGGAAATAAATTGCGCTTGGGTTCTCAAGATTGCTCACCGTGTTTGGACATCACAAAATAATTAATCCTTGAATATGAAGCCAACAGAGTTCTGCTGTATCCTGCATTTGAGGCAGGGTGATTCCCCAATCGAGGACCATGTGGCTAAATTCCTGCATTTAGCTTACTGACTGGGGAGGAGGTTCCAGCCATCCCTGTTGCACCAGGTGAGGAAGCTCCAGCGGTTGGGTTGGGGTTCCGGGATTACCATGGGCCTGACCCTCCCCACTTTCCCTCTGACCTACTGGACTCTAAGGAGACATTGTTGGGGTGGTGTATTGGCGACAGGAGCTTCCCTTTAAAGGGGGTGGGGTATGAAAGGGTTTGGGTTCAAGTTCATGTTATGTTCTGTTCTTGCTATGCTTGTTAAATTAATAAACTGCACTTGGGTTCTCAAAACTGCTCGCCTGGACATCACAGACATAATCTAAAATTTTATTTCTTTTAGAGCTGTGTAACATATCGGTAAAGCTAACCCTAACTAATTTTTTTGATCGAGTATCGATAATCTAACCCCCAAAATCAATACACAATTAAATTACATTTATGTTAAGTAAATGTATTACATTAAGTATTGCATTGAAGTACATAATGATATATTGTATCATGACCCATGTATTGTGATTTATATCACAGTGAATCCCTTGCTAATACTCAATCCTAATTAAATTAAGCCAAAAAGCAAAGTCCTGACAAAAACAGTATGAATGTATCTAACCTGGCTCTCCAGCTGAAGGTTTTTAAGCTTGACCTCTTTGACCTCAGCCTGTGTGTGAGCCTCTTTCAGTCTCATGCTCATCAGTTTGTCCTGCATTTCATTCAGGGCATTTTTCTTTGGAGACTCTTTCCAGTGACCACCACGTGAAGTGTAGTGCTAGGAGGAAAAAGAGGAAATCCTTTTTTTAACAACCTAATTTATTACATTTCTGGATTATACGGAACCATACAACATTAATGTCATATACGATATTACAGTACCTGCCAGTGCTGATTGAGTTCAGTGACCACATCCTGCATCTCTTTGAATGAGCGCAGTGTCTCCAGCTCTCTCAGCTTGACCTGTTTCAGATCCTCTTGGAGTTGCGCTACATTAGTCTCATCAGACAGTGAACTGCTTCTCTAAATGCACACAAGTACACGTTAGTACATGCTAAACAAACAGATATATTCTGTGATAAAAATGTCAAACCTACTGACCTTCTCAAGATCCAGCACTTTGTCTTGCATCTCCTTTAATGCGCTGAGGAGCTCTGCTTCCTGAAGACGAGACTGCTCGAGTTGAGACTGCAGTCTGTTAACAAACTGCTCTGTGTACTACAGAGGACAGAGACACTTTAAATAAATACTTTTAAATACTTTTTAATTACACTTTAACATGTAAATTAAAGTGCAATCATGAATAGATGGCAAATCCGGATTCATCCATTTTAAATAACTCAGTTCTTTATATGACTCAGGATTCAAGAAAGCTTGTCTTTATTTACTAGTGAGTCTTGAGTTTTCTTAGTGCTAACAGTATAAATACACACAGAACTAAAATTTACACCATTCAGTAGTAAGTAGTTGTTAGCTAATAAGTGTGAAAACAATTAGCTAGTTGAGTTGTTTAGGGAACCTCCTGCATGGTCAGAAACACGAGATATATCAATATCGCACAATATCACGGGTACTGAATCAATTGATGGGATTTAAAAGATCCGTAAAATACAGTGAAGCAGATGGATACGGGAGAGTTAGTGTGTGTATGATTTGGTGTATTTATGAATTTGGTGAGTGCCCTCTGGTGGAAGAAGCAAGGGAAAACAAGTTAAAAGCAAGCGACTCAAAGTGTTTGTGAGACAGATTTGAATCCATAAATACATTTACAATTTTCTGGGCAGTTTAGAATCCCAAAACAACTTGTACATATTTCTGAAGTGTGTCGAGAAAACCTGAGAAAACCCACACAAGCGCGGGGGGAACATGCAAACTCAAACACCCTTTATAGTATATAATGCACTATATTATATTATATAACATAATATGCTGCAATAATTTATAGTAAATACTGTACTATAATGGATTAGAATTTAACACAGTTTACTCTATTAAATCCTAAGGTATGCTCAACTTATTTTAAGTGTTTAAATTCAATGTTTAATCAAACATCAGAAGCCGTTTATTTCAGTGTGTGTGTGTTTACATCACACTGTGCTTGCGTAAATGCTGTGGCCTAATAAGAAAGCTGTGGCCTGGCGTATACAGAATTTTCTCACAGAGCTTGACTTCTCATTCTTAGCATCCCTCTATCTTTTCCACTCCGTTCACCATACTACTTTCAGTCACCTCTCTCTTTTTCTCACACATGCTCTGGGTGTCTGTCTGTGTAGAGCTGTGTCAAAAGTTGAGCAGTTCCACAGCGCAACTAAAGTAAAAATGTGGTAAAAGAATAACCCCCACCTCCAAACATGAGCCATTAATGAAAGTCCACATTCAACATTTAATGAGATTTTTCTGAGAAAAGATTGAGTCAGTGTGTGACAGTATTCTACATACACACTAATACGCAGATGACATTTCATCCTAACCTGCGTAGCCACTTTCTAATCATTTATAAACCTGTGATGAATTGATTTTGATTAATTATATACTCCACATATGCAGTCATTCATATTTGAACATGTAAATAACAATTCACTGGACTAACATATAATGTATAATTATAAAAGGAAGAACGTGTTTATGGGAGGCAATTTTTGCGTGAATTTTACTTATTTGTCGAATCCGTACCTTTATACAGTTTTTCTTATGGAAATCAGATTGGAGTGTAAAACCTGTAAAAAACACATGAAACTTGTACCCAATTATATAATATAATATAAAGATAAAAAAAACTGTAAAAACTGTCAGGTGTAAAAACTGTCAGGAAAGTGATGAATAATGAAACTGAGTCTCGCTTGCTGTGCTGCAGTGAGTTAGCTGACTACCGTGGCATTGTGGAGAATGTAGTGTTGGTGCATGCAAAACACCAGTGGGCGGCTACGGCAAGCTGGCCGGTTTTAATAGTAATTAAATATCATCCCGGGGGTCAGAGATAACTCATCCTTGACTTTGACATATGTGGTGTATATGGTTTAATAAACATATTTAATCATTACAGTCACAGTTAGGCATTGAGTAGACGCTCTTGTCCAGAGCGACGTACAAACCGTGCTTATAGTTATGACCTATAACCTTCCACTACTGATACAGATACAATCACAAAACAGTGTAACAAACTAACTACACTCATTACATTTATATTATCATCCATTTGTCTATAATATTTCTATTATAGTCTCTGGATGTGCGTCTTTGATATAACATTTGATTTGAAGTTTTATGTAAAGGGTGTTCCTTTTTGCATGTTCTTCATTATACACCATTATTCCTTTTTGATTATACATTTTATATAAAAGACATTTATTGCACATATGTTTGTTTCATGTTTAAAATATGATATTATATTTAATATTTAATGTATACATATGAATTATATAAATCTAATTCTAATAGTCTAATAATTTTTTATTTAAAAAAAAAAACTTAAAAAAAAAAAACAAATTAAAATTGTGTCATAAAGTAAAAAATATTACATAAAATCAAAAAGCACTGAAAAACTCAACCGTTAGACAAAACTTACTGTGTGTTGCTGCAGTTCCCGGATGGTGTCCTGTGCTCTCTCCAGGCTCTCGCTGGCAGCCGTGCACTGTTGCCGCACAACCGCCAATTCACGCTTAATTACATAATTCTCCTCAGCTTCTTGTGCTCTTGTCACCTGACCCTGCAAATGGCAGAAAAGAAAGTTCATTAGGATCTTGCAATTGAGAAAGAAAGAAATAGGTGGATCTAATATTAAATGTAAAAACTCTAATAAGCAATTGGGATAAAAACTGTAATGCTTGTTTGATAATGTACCAACACCTATAAGTTAGCGGACCTAGCATTAAACCTTGATGTGTCCCTGTGCTTCCACATTTCACATGCATCCCTGCTAAAAACAATTGATTAATATGTTAATATAATCTTAAGAAGAGACATAGCCGTCATTGTAGTCATGTACAGTGCATGCATCATTAAGCATAAGATGCAGTAGATGTAAGTGTGTACGAAACATGACATACTAATCAACAAAAACATTCTCTCATGCGCAAGGCCATTTTTGGGGGAAACTGGTCTAAAGATGGGGGCAGGAAATGAGACAGAAGGTAAAGAGCCAAACAAAACCACAACTTGAGTGACAGTAATTACTAGAATATTTGCCATGTCTGTAGCTAACCATGCGAACCCTGCCTAGTAATGTGTAATTAATGCTAACTGCTGTTTTATCAGGGATTTGTTTTCACAATTCCAGTAATAACCAGTTTCAATATTTTAATAAACTAAAAAAAAACCTATTAAATAGCATAAACACATAACACATTTATATCATTTAATGACTTATTATATTTTTGTCTGAAATTGTCTATAAAATTTGGTTTAAGTTTGGTGTCAAACAGAAAAAAGGAAAAATCAAGATTTTTAACCAAATCAGCAAAGTTGCTAAATCTATATAAGAAAGCAGTCTAACTCAATGTGGTTACACAGATTACCTGAAATAAAAAAATATTTAAGCCTGGATCAACAAAATTAAGTTTAAATAACAGTTCAACTCCACCCGATTCTAAAGAAAGGCACATACATTTAAAAAAAGAAAAGAAAAAGAAATGTAGGCTTGTGTAATAGTTTTGTAATCAACGCCATGATTCTAACTAAACAGCTGCAAGCGTGTTACACAGTCCATTAAAAGAAATAAAGAAATGATAAAGATAATTAAAAAAAATGATAAAAGAATATAACGAAGGTGTAAGTTAGTTACTTACTGATTTAACATTGACAATACTTTACCTGGATCAACCTGTCTGCCAGTGCGGCACTCTCCTACAACATCACAAAAGCAGGAAAAAGTGTGGACGAGAAGGAAAGGTAAAGAATTCAGAGATATAGAAACAGTTGATCAGAGATAGACAGAAAAAAAGACAAGTTGGTTTTAATGATAAAAGAAATCAGGGACATGGACAGAGAAACACCAAGATACCAATAAAAAGGGACGAAAAAAACTCAAAGAAGGAATAGAAATTACAAAGGAGACAATACAGAAATGAATACCATGTTACAATACAAAACCTCTTGCAATTTTGTTTTGTTATTATGAAGCGTAAATTTACACCAAATGCTGATACACACTAGCTATTAGCATACTATGTACTTAAAGTTAATAGAGGAAAACAGCTTGTACTTTTTCCAAAGTCTCAATCCTCTGCTTTAGCAGTCTGTTTTCTGTGCGTAGCCGCTGTTTGGATGACAACAAAAAAAAAAACATTGTAAGAAAGGTAGTTTTCGGTTTAAAAGTGTTTTGGAATTCCTTATACTTACAAACCTTAATTTCAATCTGTTCCTCCATTTCTTTGTTTTTGATAGTGGTATACTCCTTTTCTAATCTGTAACCAACAAATACTACATTATATCACAGAACAAAACTATCGTAAATATACAATTTACATTATACGTTAGCCACTGCCTCAATAGCAATTACATATAAAAGTACATGTACAAAGGTTTGTCTAAAAATGTCTTTGACTTTGGTAGAATTGTCATAACTTTTTGTCATAATTGTTCAGTTTAAACTGAAATTAAGAGACCCAAACAGTCTTCCAACTAAATAATGCCTCGTAAATGTGTGACAAACCCCTCAGTTCCATGAAAATATGGTGTGTTCTAGTTGAAGCTGAAACAAAGTCAATTGTTCTCCACAGAGCCATGTCTCAACCAAACCTTTGATATATATACTGGGACACATACCTGGACCTCCTCACCAAACAGTGTATGATCTCAATAATACTAGTATGGCTGAATAAAAATATCCCCAAAGCCACAGATCTATGGACTGTACTGTTATTAATAAAATAGGTCTCTAGATACCCCATCCCCTGCCCCTCAAACCAAAGCCGGATGGACCATTGGAATACTAAAAATACCTTTGCAGTGTCACTGAGAGTATGAGGAGGTCTGAAAAGGGTTGCATGCACAGTCACAGGGTACATGTATTTTACTATATTGCTTGTATAATAAAGTTGAATATTGTGCTATTATCGATTGATTTGATTTTCTGTGACCCACTTTTTCATTTTCTTGGGGTTGTATTTAATTTGATAGGCTCGAAGGATGAGTTTATCAGGGCAGCTGTCAAACTGGTGCGGGATCACCTTCTGAAAATGCTGTAAGACGACAAAGACCTTTACATGTTAACTGCTTGATTATTAAAATCATTGTACAGTATATGTGAAAACACTGTATGCCACAAAAAAAAAAAAAAATTATATGTTGTTTTCTAACCTGTGACATGCCCTCCATGTCCAGCTGTATGAGATCGGGCTGGTTGTACTGTAAAATTGCCATTCCTACTCGGAATATAATCTCGAGACCCTGAGAACACAACACGTGTGCTTTAAATCACATACACCCAGGCTAAATCCATTACACATATCCTTTTACAACCCTTACACAGACACTTCCTTTAACCACACAAACACATATTTAACCTATCAAACATCCTTGGCCAAACGTTTAATACTCTTACACAGGCTTAACCCTTGACACACCTTCTTGAACCACAAATAGCCAGACTTAACCAAGTACCTCATACATGAAGATATCAAAAATACGTGTGGCGATGGGCAGAGGCAGAAAGGTGAGGAATAGTGTGAGGAACCATGAAGAAGCGTACATTGAGGTATGGAAACTCTGCGAGCGAAAATGCATGTTTAACTCCGGCAGCTGTTCCTGTGTTAAAATAAAGAAACAACGTTGTAAAACCAGAGATACAAGAAGAAATATTATTTATTTATATATTTATTTATTAGATGAAAATTGGGTGTATATAATTTAGCAGTAAATATCCGGTAAACAAAGCATTTGCTGCCATCTGGTGGCTTCTTTATTCTATTATTCTAATGTTCTGATTTTATTTCTCTCTTAAGAGTTTCTTTAAACAGTGTGCTTTTGTAGTCATCGATCTCTAAACATGAATTAAGATTTTACAATATACAAATATAAACACTCCTACACATAAGGCTTTTTAACTGGAAACATTCATAATTAAAAAAAAAATAATTTTATCTATACACATTAAACAAATGACCAAATACTTTATTACAGCTGTTCAGAGCTGAACTTTTCCTACTGAACCATCCTATAGTAAAATAAAACAAAAATAATGTATATTTAAAGCCACCATAATAATTCAACAGAATGCAAATTTATAGAAATCCTTTTGTCTGCCTTAGATAATATATGTTTTTACTGCCATCTAAGGTAGATGTAACTTTGTGATCCTGGATTGAAATCCATTGTTAATCCTGGATCAACATTTTAATCAACCAATCACTTGATGTCCTTTAGTGTACATTAGGGATTAAGTGGGTTAGAAAATGAATGAATGATAATCTAGCTTGTGGTCGTTACATTTACTGTCATTAAAATTAAATAAATGTTAAAACTATAAGAATGTTGCTGTTTATGTGGGAGCATCAATCAATACAGTCCAAATTCACTAATTTCATGTTCTGATCCAATATTAACCCAGGAATCATCATTGTCAGATATTTGAGATCATTGAAAGATATTTCAGTTTCAGCATCAGTTTACTCCAAGAGCAAAATTTTCAAATGGATTAAGACAGTGGGTTAACAGCCACTGATAGAATTAGATAGTTATGACTAATTAATTTGAAGGTTGAGTCAGAATAAACTAAAGATGTTAATCCAGGATCACCTCCTACTTGGCAAAAATAACTTCCAGCACAATCTACCTGCAGTAAATGCTGCATAAATGAGACCAATCTAAAAAAAATTATTAATTATTTCTTGTCTCATTTAAGACCTTTGCTTTTTTTTAAATTTCTTGCACTCTATTCTGATTTCCAACGATTCTACTTTTCTTTTTCCAACTTTTCCACAAATGCATTCTTAGTGCCTGTCCCAAGCCTGGATAAATGAAAAGGGTTGTGTTAGAAAAGGCATCCAGCGTAAACCCGCGCCAAATCAAATATGCATATCACTACTTTTCTTTTTCCATTCTATTCTATTCTAATCTTTTTTTCTAACACAATGTAATGATACTATCCAATGTGACAATCTCTTACCTGTAGCAGATATTCAAACTGGTATATGCAAAGGCCCAGCTCTGCCATACTCGGTTTAAAAAGTTCTCTGAGGCGGTACTCCTGCATCAGTCGCACAAACACGCAGAATGCCTCCTCCTCTGGCATCTACACACACAAACATACACACTGTGATCGTTTCTATAATGAAGTAGGTTTTTAATAGGCATTAACCTCTAGAGCTTCCTGCAGCTTTAAGTTTTTAACTTGTTCTGTTCTTCCAGTTTCAAATAGTGGTTTAATTAGTGGCTTCATAATTGCCAATCTTGTCTACCTTGCCTCTATTTTCTGGTTTCTGTTTTGGTGTTTCACATTTCTCCCTTTGTCTCATTTAACCATCTCTAAAAAATATCCTGGAATTTCTAAATGTCATACAAATACAAACACACTACATGTTTATCCTCCAAATCATCAAAATGTTGTGGCTATTCTTGTTTACTCAAGCCAATCAGCTGCTTGTGCTGATGAATTGTGCCATTTAAACTAATGTAACTTGCAACTAATGTAACTTTTCAACCTTCCAAATCTTTGGCATACCACCCCACTGAAGGGCTTCCTCCACTAGCTTCCACTTGCATTCCAGAAGCTACATGCACCAGACTCGCTCACCTACAAAGCAAAACAAACAGCAGCACTCTATCCACAAGCACTCATCACTCTTTACATTGCACTGCATTCACTCATATCCACAATCAATGGGCCCTAAAATACCTTTATTATATTTCTGCACCAAGATATTGACATGAACTTCCTATCAATGCCTTTCAAGAAATGATTGAAGTCCAACCTTTTTCGCAAATACCTAGCACATGACATTTAAAATGCAATAAAACATATGGTTTATCAGCAGCATTTTTCAATAGTTTTTTAATTTGTTTATATTTAAGTATTTAGCTGTTTAATGATGAGACTCAAAGTACTTTTATGCATCACTCTGGATAAGAGTGTCTGTTTAATGATGTAAATATGAATGTACCTGCATGAGAAGCAATCCAACGATAAAGGCACTGCCTTGACAGTATCCTACCTCACGGTCCACTAGGGAGTATGCCTGTGACACACAAAAACAAGTTTTAATAACTGCTATTGTTACCATGCAGGATTTGTCACTTGTCAGCATAGCGACCAGGGGTGTCAACGTCCCTACAAAATTAGAAAATAGTACAACCAATGATTTTTTTGCAAATTTGATTGATGTCATGTGTGCAGATTTTGACATTTTTCAATAAAACAATAGTCTTTACAATAAGCAGAATTTATTGTGGTGCAGTACATAGCACATAACCAGGGGATCACATAACCTTGTAGAATACAATTAAAATGAAGTTGGCTCTATTTTGTTATGTTTTGCATCAGACATTTAGTCAATGGTTCGTATGTGACCTTTCATTCCATCACCTTCATGACATTAAAGAGAACCTCCTGACCCAGACTGTCCTGCCCCTTAAAAAATTCGTGCTCAGGGTAGGTACGGGCAATGTCCCTGCGAATAAGCTTCTCGCAGGGTGATGACATCTTCAGCAGCTCTGAGTATTGGTTCTTTACTGGCATGTCAGTGGCGTTGCCCAGCAGCTGCCACACTATTGCCCTAAAGTGATGCGGAATCCCCTTCCTAATCAGTTCCTAGAAGACAAAGAAAGAGGAGGTGAGGAGTTTTATAAACTTAGTGTCAGCTCACTCTTCTTAAAGCATCATAAAGCATAATCATTTTATTACTAATTTATTGAATGTTAATTAGCCAGTAAACATTTTAAGATAAAAAAGGAAGCATCAAGTGATGAGCATCAAGGTGTAAATCTGTTATTGGGTGCTATGAATAAAAGGTTGTTTATTAGCTGATTTTTCTTCATATTTTTTCTTACCTTGAGCAATTTGTCTTTCTTGCGTCTCCACTCATCCCACTCGTTAACAATGCGTCCCCACAAGATCCAAGTGTCTTCCTCTAGGTGCGAAAGGTTAGACGAAGCGGACGAGCTGGACACAAGCGAGGAGCCACTGTTCCTGCGAGAGCTGCTCATAGAGCGCATGGATTTGGAATCGGCCTCCAGGAGCCTAGTAGTAGGAAGAGGCAAAAAAACTCAGATTAAGCTTTGATACACAACTTAAATATTTATTGAAATATTTATTTATTTATTGAGCTGCTATTGATTATATATATAATAGAATGTGAAAATATTTCACAAAGAAAATTACATGAAAATGTTTTTTTTGTTTTTAATACCAAATTCGGTATAATTCCATTCCAGACTGATTAGAACACAGATGCAAAACCTGCTGTAGGATATAAAAATGTACTTTTAAGGCTTCAATTGACTGTTAAAGTAGAATGTTAAAAAGTGAAATAGTGCATTTAAGTACATTCATTCACTCATTCATTCATCTTCTTACCACTTATTCCCTAATTCGAGGTCACGGTCTGCTGAGAGGCAGGGGTAAACCCTGGACAAGCCGCTAGTCCATCACAGGCATTTAAGTTTATTGTAAGATTCAGTCATTTATATATATGATCGGATAAAGAGCCATAATATTAATAATATTAATATTAATATTATTATTATTAATATATTAATATTAATGTTCTCTAGACCAGATTAAAATAAAAAGTTAATAAAACAGAAAGTGGATTATATAAGTAGAATATGAGAAAAAACTAAATTATATAAAAAATCCTCACACTGTATGAAAGGGTGTTATATAGGAAGAGTTGTGGCATGCTTGATGTACAAGAGCTCATTTCATAATTTAGGGGCTACTACAAAAAAAGTGATCATCCTGACTTATGATACTTAAAAACTGATCACCAAAAAATAAATATGGCCAAAAAAATACTAATTCGCTAACAACGAGTGTGGGTGAGAGATTAATGACCAAGCCAATTAATGATTACACATGCTTATTAAAAGTTACAGTTTACAGATTCATTTATCTGACTCAAATGTTACTGAACAAATGTGCCTAATTGTGATTTATGTAGTAACAGAGTAAGTTTCCCTTTTATATTGACTGGCCGCCTACATACAGTGGTGTGAAAAAGTGTTGGCCATGTTATGAACATTGACCTTAAGTGAGGCCTGCAATTCTATGGATGTTGTTGTGGGGTCTTTTGTGACCTCTTGGATGAGTCGTCGCTGTGCTGTTCGGGTAATTTTGGTCGGCCGGCCACTCCTGGGAAGGTTCTCCACTGTTCCATGTTTTCGCCATTTGTGGATAATGGTTCTCACTGTGGTTCGCTGGAGTCCCAAAGTTTAGAAATGGCTTTATAATCCTTTCCAGACTAATAGATATCAATTACTTTCTTTCTCATTTGCTTATGAAATTTTTTAGATCTCGGCATGATGTCTAGCTTTTGAGGTTCTTTTGGTCTACTTCACTTTGATTGCAAACAGGTGTGGCAGTAATCAGGTCTGAGTGTGGCTACAGAAATTGAACTCAGGTGTGATAAACCAAAGTTAAGTTATGTTTTAACAGGGGGCAAATACTTTCTCACACAGGGCCATGTAGTTTTGGATTTTGTTTTCCCTTAATAATAGATTTACAGTTTAAAACAGTTTAAAAACTGTGTTTTGTGTTTACTCATGTTATCTTTGACTAATATTAAAATTTGTTTGATGATCTGAATGTGTGACAAACATGGAAAAATATTGGAAATCACGAAGGGAGCCAACACTTTTTCACACCACTGTGTGTATATATATATATAGTACCGTTTTATATGTGATCAAGAAATGTCACAGTTTCTCTAAATCAAATCTTAAGTTGTCACTGCCACAGTTGTGTTGCTTTTATAATACTAGTCTAGAATTTTTAGAAAGCATCTTGGTCCATTTACATGCATTGGAAATGATACATTTTCTTGTCTCTACAGGTTTGTATAAAGGCTGTATATCATTTTCCTTCCAACTCTTTTATGTTACATACATTTGTGTAATATTTACATACAGAATTGTATTTATAGAAGGCATGTTTGAAAAGACTTACATATGCCCATATGTGAGTGTTTTGTTCGCATACCTATTCTGTTCCTCTAATTTAGCCAGCAGTTCCAATTCATCAGGACTTAGATTCTCGGAGTCAGCAGGTGAGACAGCTGGTGCAGAGAGAGTGGCATCATGGGAACTGGAGTCTGGGCTCAGCAAAGGGCTGCAAATAGAGAGCGGGTCGACCTCCTGACCTGCTGGAGAGCCAAGGTTCTCCAGCTGCACTGACCCTGTGATCCTTCCCTCTTTCTCTGGACTATTGCTAGGGCTAGACATGACCACAAAGCCCAGGTGCCGAGTCCAGGTCAAAGGTCAATTTCTGTCAGAAGATGGTCGGGCGACACAGCTGTACTTGCAAACGGCTGATTCACAGAAAGAAGAAAACTCTGGGGTTTAAGAATAGTCTGGGCCTGTAAAGTACGAAACGAAAGGGGTCAATGTTAAAATGAAGTAAAGACCATAGCAAATTTAGGATGGACAACAGTAAAAGATGCTAATTAGTACAAACAACTTAAATACTTGTGGGGATATTATTATATATATATACATACACACACACACACATACATTATATATATACATATATATATACATA